>JBCJKH010049971.1:24631-37146 GCA_039877255.1 Loriculus beryllinus | reverse complement strand
CTAGGAAGAAAAACAGGGGGCTTTGTTTGGGGTTTTTTTTTTGGGGTTTTTTTTTTTTTTTTTTTTTTTTTTTTTTTTTTTACATTATCCATAAGCTACAACAAGAAAACTTTGTACAAATATAATTTTGTGCATATCATACCTTGAGTATTTGCAAATAACTTGCTTTAGCCACATCTGCTTCCTCAAGGTAAGGAACTTTGCAGCTGGACTGTGGTGAAAAGAGTGTAATGAATCAAAGGTGGCCTGTCCTGTGAAGAATGAGAACATGCTTCCTCCCCAGTGAATGCTATTTTGTAGTTGTACATTTGTTTACTATAGAATGCTTTTAGGATATAACAGAACACAAGCACATTTTTTTCCAAAAAATGTAATTTTGAGCATGATCAAAACCTAATATCCCTTTATGCTAATCTCAACTTGCCTGAGAACTCACAGTCTATGTTTTTGATAGCAAATATGAACCAAATCAAGCAAGTAAGTGTCATGGAAGTGAGTTGGAAGGAGCACTTGGGAACAAAGCAGTGAAAAGTTAGTAGAGAAGTAGAAGCCAGACTGGTCTTAAAGATAAAGCTTTGCATGCTGTTTATCATACAGGACATCCAACATACTTGCAGTTCTCTCTGTTTGATATTTGCTTTTCAAGGCTGGAAGAGAACTATGAGATTGCAGAAGGTGTTTGCATTCCTCGAAGTGCTCTCTACATGCATTACTTGGACTTCTGTGAGAAAAATGACACGCAACCTGTTAATGCCGCCAGCTTTGGGAAGGTAAGTCTAAACAGCAGTGTCAAGCCTTGAGCTCCCACCTGGTTCAGATGAGTTCAGATTACTGAAACTAATTAAATCATCATTTACCATTAGAGATAGAGGTATATAAATGGAATCTTCTGTATTCGAGTTACTGGGAAAAAGCTAAGATTTTAAGTATTTTTATGTTTGGAATAATGTTTAGTCATGACTAAGCTCCAGAATACACTATTTTTTTTTTGATGACTTCAGTCCCCAACCTAGCTGATGTTGGAATGGAATACAATATTGGCAGCTTGGAAGTTGAATACAAGCTGGTGTAAACACATCTGCATTGTGATGTGCACTGCGTTAACAAATACATAGTTTTCAAAAAACGGAAGAGTAAAATATCAATAACTGAACTCTGGAGCCTGTCTACGCTATTCTTGTAAGCACGAAATGGAAATCCCAGAATTAATGATACCAGCTCACACTGGCAAATTCACACAGTGGAGCACAATGCCTTCAGATGTGAAAGTCTAGAAAGCATATAGTGATGTCTGTATAGCACTGCAAGTACAAGCTGCCAAGTTACCTTTGCACTGTGATTCCTCATGCTTCCACTTTCCAGTACAACTCTAGTAAGAGCCAGTGCAGTCAATTCCATACTCACAGCAGAGATGCATTCTTAGCACAGATGCAGCTGTGCACTGTCCAGATGTGAGCAGTAAAGCTCTTATGTTTATACACTACTAGCAGACACTAATGACTGGATAGGTTGTTCCATAAGTATGAATGAAATTGTTTGCTGTACATATTACTGCTACCAAGTGATATGTATAGTGGCAACATGTAATTTAGGAACAGTGAAAACAAGAAATAGATTTCATTCAGGCTAACACATTTGAATCATGGGCAGAATTTACATGATGCTACTTTGCTGCTGCTAAAAGCTTCTGTAAATTGCAAGGTGTAAATATTCTGAAATTATTTAATCAGAACACAAATCTGTCAGGGACTTCACCAATTCTCAGTACATGGCAGTCTGGTTACAGTGTACATTACTCCATCCTCCTTTTCCCCTGACTCTTATAAATATACCTGTTCATTTGTAGGAGCAGCTTGACCTAGCAATCAGGTACAGCGTCTGCCATTCAAAAAATCATGGCATTCTAATGTGCTCTGGTCCAAGTATTTTCTACTTGCTTGCAATGAAGCTCTGAAGCAGTGATGCATGAAACTTTTCCCCTATTTATTTATGGAAAAGAAACCATACAGAGGCATCCTAGTAGTCTCTGAAGTTAATGCTTTGTGTGGCCATCACTTCTGGATCTGGGAACTGAGGCTTCTGCTCAGGTGTGTCCAGGAAACTCAGACAACGCTGGCACAAATATTGAAGTGAAACAGGCTTCTGCATCCACGGAACCCAGATCAGATCTTTTCAACCTGTTATTGCAAAGAAAGTGTACTGCGCAGTCCTGAAGATCTGCAAGGCAGACCCTCATTCAATCAACAGTTTGCAGTCAGCTTTTCCTTAGAAGCAGGTACACCGATGAAGTTTTAGCCTGGAGTTGTTATCATCTCACTTAAATACCACATTGGCAACATGTGTTGCATGAATGCCTTGGAGGCAGTGCAGTGAAATAGGTGCTGTTTGAGGGGTTCTGCCCTTAGCTGCTGAAACAGGGACTGCAGACATGTTTGTTCTCTTTCAAATCATCAGGAGCCCTACAGCTGTCATCTCCTTCTGAGAAAGGAGCTAGTTATTCAGTGAAATAGTAGACAGTTTGCCTTTCAGAAGACCACATTGAATTTATGATTCATCTTTGAACTTTAGCTCTGTGGGCAACATTAAACATTTAAGCATTTTCCTTACCAGACTGCTAGTTTTTAGAAAGAGACATGGAGTTCCGCACATTAAACCAATGTGTAATAAGTAACATCCTAACGTGTTGTTACTTAGTTACATCTTGGTTATCAGAACAGTGTTGCTTTCCCTTCTAAGAGTAGCACTGAAGACATACCTCACTTGCCTGAAAGCGATCTCTCCAGATTAAGGCTTTGTAGGCAGTGCTTCAGCCTATGTTTACTACTTAAGCCTGAAGTAAGTCAAATATATCCACAATAAAGCATGGCACGGAGAACAGACAATCTGTTTGTGAACAGCTGAACTAATGGATTTTGTTTCCTGCCATCTCTGATGTTCTCTAAATCCATAGCCTTACCTAAATCTTGTATAATATCTCCATGTTTCCCTGCAATATGTTCAATAATTTCCAGGTCCTAGTCACTATATCAAGGTCTTGACGCTTTCAGTTTTCTGACACATCTGCTGCACCTTCTTTCTGCGTTACTTTTGGATTTCTTCACATCTCTCTATTTGCCTTTTTTTTTTCTCTTCCCCCACACATGTCAATAGTTGGGCAAGAGCAGCACAAGTGGTTGCTGGTTCAGAGCAGTTAAAAGTGTTGCCTAGTTGTCGCATGCTCATGGCTGTCCAATTAGGCAGTGCCAAACAGCTCAGCTAAAGCCTGAGTTTTCTTCTCTGTCTTCTCAGTTTTAACTAAACTTTCCCTATTATCCAGCCAGTGTTTTCTATTAAACCTCTAGGACATGGACTGGATCCCAGGTGTTTGGTAATATTAGATTAGTGAAACAAAACATGGTCTAGGAGGTGGAGAGATTAACAGAGACAGTAATATCTCATAGACTGCTTCCTGAGGAAACCAGGCTAATAGCAACAAAAATAAGAAGAGGAAACAACACAATCACTGGGTAAATAAACACCTTTTTGAAAGCAGCTGCTTAAAGTACATACAAACCAAAGAAGACTAATATGGTCATTAATGTGATATATTCTTACATGACACAGGCAGCTGTAGCTTTAATGTGATAGCTAAGATTTAAGTGCTTTACTTATCCCATTAATGTGAAAATTACGGGCAGTTTTGTTGATATTAGCATTTCCCAATCTGCTCTGTTACCTAGTCTGTCATTACAGAACCTTTTTCCTGCCTGCAAAAGACAGGACCAAGCACTCTCTTACCCAGATACTTTAACTAAGCAGTGACTTTGAAGGGCCCTATGTGTGCTGGATACAGCTCAGTGTCAGCAAGTGAAGACTCCAGTGTTAAATGTCTGCTCTTACTGAGGCAGCAAAGCGTATTGTATTCAGTGGGATCATGATTTCATCCAAAAGTGAAGCACAATAAGTAAAAACATTCCTTGCAACCAGTGAGAAGACAGGGAAGTACTGTGAGGAGGGGCAGGTATGTCACTGAGTTGTTAACAATAAAACGTTGTATATAAGAAAAAGCTTTCTCACAGTGAACACACTTAGTCCATGAGTTAGTCTTCAGGCAGAAGGAATGAAAGCCCTCTTGCTGAGGTCCCTTAAAAAAGTTAGCAACCCTGTGCCTCTCAGCCATGTGCTGCAAATGCCCTGGGCTCTGCTCTGAGACCCTGTGGTCTTGGAGAGCAATTCAAGGCATTTCCAACTGGAACTTCTGCTGTTGCCTGCCGCAGAGAAGGCTGAGCAGGTGTACGAGTTTTATTCTCTGGACAACATGCTAACATAAAATGTCAGTGATAATTCATACACTGAGCTAGGAATTATGGTGGATGAAGGCTCCAAGTCATTATTCTCACTATGTCTGGTTGCAAAAGCCAAATCATTCTGAATTGGATCCTTCACTGAATCAAAAAAAAAAAAAAAGCAGAAATGTTCTGGGCATTTCCAAGCCCCTCAGTAATTGTTGTGTATGGATGGATACAATAAGGCTTATTAGTTCTCTCCTTGCTCTAGCATGTAAGCCAGCTGTTCAGGTGGGTTGGCAGGTCCTTGAGCTTCCTTTTCACTTTTATTTCCAATACTGATTTTTGTTCATGTTTGTTTTGTAACCCGGTATGAACCTTATTTTCTTAAGCCCCTTGGAGATGTAATCTTCCTCCTCTACACAGGTTTCCCCTATACTCCACCTCCTCGGTTCACTGCTTTAAATTTACTGTTTAGCTCTAAGTCACTTCCCGGACCCTGCCACATCTCTTACACAGAACACTCAGTTTCTCATGATGCAACCTCTTCTGTATCCCCATGAAGTGCTGCTCCCAGAACTCTCATATGCCCCCTGGAGGTTAAATGCTTTCCTTTTTTGTTTTGCCTTTTTTTAGTTGTGGAGCTTTCCTGCCGTGCCTTTTAACAAACAATAATAAATTGATATCTGAAAAGGAAAATTAAGGAGGCTGACACTTTGCAGGCTGCTTCTTCCCCAGCCTGATCTCCATTTACACCCTTCTGGCAGCATAAGGGTGTCTAACAGGGATGCATGCTCACACAAATTTTAGAGCCTCTTTGTAGCTCCCTGGCTGGCTTTGCTGTAAGTCAAAATTAGACTCTGATAAATTTATTTCACTAAATAAAGAAGGGTAAAGTCCACAATAGATTTCCGATATTGGCTAGGAAAGAGATCTTTTACGTTTTTGACCAATGTTTCCACCCTGTTTCCAAAAAAATAGGCTAAGACACAGTTACACCAGCAGAAAGTGTTTTCTTTCCAACAGTTTTCTTTGCTCCAGGGAGGTACAAGCTGTACCAGCCAGAGTCCTCTTTTATCACTATGCACTGTCTCTATGCCTACAAGTTTTGCCAGCAGAACTGCTCCTCCAAGCATGATTAGCATAAATAAGATTTACAGCTTTATGCTATGATACTTTATGTATTTAATGTTTAAAAAGGACAGACAGCCTTATTGAAACCTTTTTGATAATGATATTACAACGTGATTGCATTCTGGTTTGTCTTTGTATTGAAAGGCACACCTCTGGAAATATAGGTTGCCTGCTCTGCATAAGGAAATACTTCTCTTGAAGGTGTGGGGATTTTTCCTTTGCTTTCCATTTGCTTCTAAGTAGCCTCAATAATAGTGGCACAGCAAAACCAAATTTACTCTTAGTGCTCTCTTCTGATAGACTAAAGCAGCACTTGTATTATGTGAATAATTACTACACATGGGATCTTTTTCTTGTTAGATTTTTTTTCTAGTCACTATAGAAAAGAACTGGGGGAAAAATTCAATCTGAAGCTGAGGATATGGTTTCTGCTATTGCACAGAAGGACTGTATCAGTCTGTCAGTGCTATCCAAGAAGTCCCTGCTTCTTCTTCATCCCTTTTTAACAGCTGAGGTTCCTGATAGAAGGACAGTTAACACCAACATGACTTTTCTTCCAGATCCAGAATCTTCTAAGCTCCTCTGTGGAGGCCATAACACCAGCGCCACAGAAGCAAGCAGTCATGCTGGTGTGAGGAGTGAGGGTTCCACAGTGTAGTTGGAAAGGTCGTTTCACCCTTGGCTTTGCTTCACTGATCCCTTATATTATTGCTAACTGTTGCCCTTTTCTCCTTGAGCTCGGGGAGTAAGAAAACCAGCTGGGACACCTCAGTTTCTTTGGAGTGACTTTTCCTTTCCTAAAGATTTGCTCTCTAGCAAAGAGATTTTTACTGGCATCTGGCTTCTAGTTAGGTCTTCAGCATGAAGTGGAGCGGCCTCTGGGCTGCTTTACCACATGCCTTGTCAACACATCCCAGAAGCTGTTCTTACAGCACAGGGTCTGCCAGAGTGCAGGGATCCTGGCGCTCAGCCTTTTCCCACAGATATGTTGGGTGATGGCAGTAAGCATGATGGCACCGGTACAGAGCAGGGGGAGTTGTGCAGCGTTTTAGATCTGCTTGGCTTCAGCAAGTCAGCACTGAAAGTGGCTGCAGCTTAGCTAAGCATCTGAGTCAGAGCATTTGATGCTTGCATCTTTTGTTGGGATGCAGTAATCTGTTTGATCATGCCTTAGGCTGGGTTCCATCTGGCTAGACAAGATTCTGAAGGAGGATATTGTTGTATGGAGATGAATCTGAGGAGAGGTCTCACAAGCTTCACTAAAGGGTCCAGTTCAGTTGGAGCTCCTCACGGAGTCTAACCTCCACAGCAGGCAGAATTTGGCACAGGCGTTAGGGAGAGTGCCAAAGGCTCTTCTCAGATGAATCAGTGGTAGAAACATGTTCTTACCCTATAGCCAGACCATGTCCTGTTCCACAAAATTATGAAAGCAAGTGAAGAGAAGTGGAAAGGTTATTGAATCTAAACAGAAAACAGATCTGGAGTCCAGAATATTGGATCTGTACACTACAGTCTTCTCTCCTGGGCCGTGCAAGTAAATGAGCAAGGATTAGAGAGGGCATAAACACAATCATACCTCTTCTTTGCACAGTTTGGTGGATTTGGGGGACAGAAATCCCATTTTCATAGAATCATAGAATGGTTAGAGTTGGAAGGCACCTTAAAGATCATCTAGTTCCAACCCTCTTGCCATGGTCAGGGACATCATTTTGCAATGGACTAATTTGATTATGCTCTTCTTATTAGCAGATGCTTCTTGAGCATAGCTTTCTTGACCTTTTCCTCAAGGTAATGTGGTATAAGGCCAGCCCCAAGCTGTCTTTGAGCCCAAAGGTACTTGTTAACACAGATGTTAATAGTAACAGACTGTCTCAAGGCATGATTTTCTATGGGGAAACCTCAAAATGATTCAGCTGGAGTAGTACTAGGCCAAAGATGAATGAGCCTAAAAATCCTACTTTTCATTTAAGCACACTTATCATAAGTTGTGGACAACAGCATTGTTTATGTTTCACAGCAGTGAATAAGGAAAGTATAGTGCGGGAGTATAGTTATGTTTGTCATTACTCGTTTCTTTCCAGCTGCCATGGCAAAGAATTTTAAAGCTAAAAAAAACACAATAGAACTTGGCAAATAAGCACAGGTCTTCTGTGCCTGACTTTGTAGAACAAACGCATGACCTCTAGATAAGAGTCTTGAAATCTGAGTTGAGATAAATATAGCCAGGCCCTCATACGAATAATGGTTATCCAGAGGAAAGGCAATTTATTCCCCTATACTTAGAATCTCTCTAGAACCTCCCTGAACTACAGAGTGTAGTTTCTCATTCTGTTTCTCATTTCTGTTTCTCATTCTGGCAGAGTTGTGACTGCCCCATCCCTGGCAGTGTTCAAGGCCAGGTTGGAGGGGTCTTGGAGCAACCTGGTCTAGGGAAAGGTGTCCTTGCCCATGGCAGGGGTTGGAGCTTTAAGGTCCCTTCCAACTCAAACCATTCTGTGACTCTATAATTCTATGAACAGTCCTTACTGTGGTGCCCCAGCCAGTTCAGCAAAGGCAGTCCAGAATATCTGCAATATTGAAGCCTTGTTTGATCACATGGAGCAGCCACATGACACCTGATGCACATTCAGACAGGCATTCCTCTCCATACTAAACTTCCTATACTTCCCCTATACTCCCTATACTCCCTATACTTCCACACTAAGGCGTTTTATCAGTCATACATGCCATAAGCAGCCAAAATTCTTCCTAAACCACTTTGAATTTGTATGAACACTAGCTTTCAGCAGATTTCAGCCCATGTCAAAGACGTGAATATCTCTCAGTCATCAGCTGATGAAGAATTAGATAAACAGGGCTATGAAAATATGGGTATAAGGATAAATTCAAAATTGTAGAAATTTACAGCCTCTGACTTCTCTCCTTGGACAAGCTGAGATTAAACCATTTCCATCTTCAAGCAGATCTATCTGAACATGAGTCTTTACCTCATGGCACTTGAAGAATGGGGACGTCTCCAGCGTAGCACGGATGCCCTTCAACCGGTTAAGGTAACTGTTCTGGAATTGAAAAGACACAAACAAACCCCCCAAGCTGTCAGTGCTGCAGGAAGCCTACATAAAAACTGCTGCATGGGGCAGGCAGGAGCATCACCCCTCCCAGCACCCTCTCCAGGATACCAAGTTTGCATGGAGAGATGCTGGTGGTGTCCCTCAGCCGCCCTGTGCTCGGCATCCTCCCATAGACCTGTCCTCTGGGAGTGTGTCCCCTCCTTTTTGGATCCACTCATCCCTTTGGCCTCTACATCATCCCGTGAGCTCCTGTTGCTTCCAAAACTTAGTGAGAGCATTTGCTTGTGCTGAACCAGCCCCTTTTGCACACTTTTCCTGCTACATCCATGGTGCTCCCAAGGAGGGAACAGCTAATTCAGCAACACGCACAGCCAAGCTGCTTTTTAATCCCACCTGCACTCTTTTTAACAGGTCAACTCTTCACCTCAGTTGTCATTTTATTACTCAGTCAGCCAAGCATCACAAGATGCTTCTGTAACTCCTGATCAGCACTTCTGCAAAGTTGCTACCATAGGTGGAAGTGCTTTCACACTGGTCAGCACACGGGTCAAGACCCAAGTGCCTGTTCAAGCATCCCTGCAAATTGCTTGAAAGGTGGCCTCTTCGATAATATCATGTTGAGGTTTAGATAGAAGAACTAAGCACAGGAGCACACAGAACAGGTATCTGGGCACTATAATACACCTATCTTTTCACACTTTGCATGGGGAGATGTATTGCAATGGTTTCACCAAGGAGCCCAGTCTAGAACCAGGGTATGAAAGTGTGAGTGTGCTCCAAACTTTTTGGGGATAAAAAGCAGCCAGGCAACTTCATTTGCAAATCCAGGAACAATCCCTGGGTATCTATTGGCAAAGTGAATGTGCTTGGTTTGAAGGAGGCAGCCCCAAGGGCCACTCCAGCTGCAGCCTTGTGTTTGTAGGCTTTATATAGTACAGCTTAAAATGGAAGTGCTTTGTCAAATAGGGTATTTGACACAGTCAGTGTAAACTGTTTACTGCTCCATCTCTTACTCTCCTGGCAACATAGAGAAACTTGGGAAATGCTGACAGTGGCTCAACCATGGGGAGGGCACATGGCACGGGCAGGGAGATGCTTTGGCCACTCTTCCTGTGAGACCAAGGGCAGGGCAGCCTGCTTGGCCAGGGTGGGAGCTCCTGCCATCACAAGCTGGTGTACAAAACAAGCTCAGATGCTGCTGACAGCCCCACGGAGGAGGGAGCAGAGCATGGCTGTGCCTCCCAGCGGGTTCTGGAGCCAACCCTTGAGCATCCTCAGCACGCTTGGACATGGCTGAAGCAGTGCTGCTGCAGCTAACGTTTCCCCTCCCAGCCCTCCACTGCTCTCCTCTCACCCCCGTGCCAGGATGGGGTTTCTCTGTGCCAGTTTCCATGCATTTTCCATGCAGTTGCCTATGGCAAGGAGCTGATGAGCTGAAGGCAGCCTCTGCAGAAGGAGCTCTCTCCAGGCAGCCCCCCCAGCATCACCCACTCACCAGAACGTTGCGGTTTCCTCTGGTGAACTCCCTGAAGGCCTCTGTGACTTGTTCCTTTGTCCGTGTCTTCTTGAAGTCCCGGTTCACAGTGCCGTCCTCTTTCTTGAAAAGAAGGGAGAGCAGTGAGCAGGATGGGCAGGGAGGGAGCTGGGACAGGACTGGTGTTCCAGCAGCCATGCATGTCTCTGAGTAGGATGCAACCAGCCTTTTTAGCACCTGAAGGACCTGTCTATGCTATGTCTATGAGCGGAAGCAGCAGTTCTCTGCCCTGCACATCCCAAATCATCCTACAGCTCTGCTGCATTGTCCCTTAATGCAAATGGCAAGTCTTCACTAACATACATTTGCTGAGGCCACCGGCAGTGTGGACAAACTACCTCTCACAGATCTGGTGCTTGCTGCCAGCAGGCTGGAGATCACTCATTTCTGGCCACACTGCACACAGATGGCTTCCCATCACTGCTGTGGCTGAGCACAGGCACCAACACCATCCTCAGGCTGCATCCCTGCTTGGGGAGGAAAGCAGAGCACAACCACAGGAGGACAAAACTGAGTGTGGCCAGAGACAACATCCCAGGAGCTGGCACAAAACCCCTTCCATGCTAAGTCCTCCACAGACCACTGCAGCAAGGAGATGGAGACAAGGAGCAAGCCCCACAGCTGTCTTGCCTTTGACAGTCCATGGATAGCAACCCTCAAAGGCAAGAGCATGGCACTAAGATGCAGTAAGCAGCCTTGTGCTCTCCTCCTCTTCCCCAAGGGCACATCCACGCTCCTGGCTGAACCTCTGGGCAACCTGTAGGCTGCTCCCCACTTCCCCAGGCCTGCTGATTTTTAGATCACCACGTTTCATTGTCTGGAGCAGCCATGGGTCAGGCAAGCAGAGCTCGCTTCCTGGATACAGGGGCTATTTTAAACCACACGTGCTCGAGCTCACAGCTCCCCTTGCAGAGCTCCATCTCACTGCTCCAGACAGCTCGTTTGCACACAATAGAGCAAAGGGACAGAGGCCAAAAAGACATCCTGTGGGCTGGGGAAGATGAAGTAAGGATGAAGAAGCAGAGCAGAGGCTGGGGAAGGAAGAGAGCACAACGAAATCATCTGTCCCAAAGATCTTTGGACCCTAGCTGGACTTTGAAACCCATCCAGGGAAGTGACTTTGGATGGGCCACGTGCATGGGGCCATGTGCAACCCTCTGGACAGAGGGCTGGCCACGGTAGCCAGTCCAGCTTGGGGGAAGTCCAACTGCCCAGGCTGCAGAGACCTGGTAAGGCAAGCCTCGTACCAAACCCACACCTGATGTACAGTTTGGGATGAACCCAACACCACACTTTCAACTTCCAGCTTGCGTTTTGTGCAAAGGTGATAATGAAAGCAGCGTGTGAAAGGTCTCTGTCTCCAGGAAAAACTTTGTTTGCATGGGGTGCAACCAACTTCAAACCACCCTGGACCCAGGCTGACCACCACGTGCTGCCACAGGGCTTAAAAGCAAGGGTAGTGGCTGGCAGAGCATGGATCAGCAGGGGTTAGGGACAACCTTCTTGCGAGAGACCTCCCTGCCATAGCAGCCATCCTGCTCATGGACCAAGCAGAGCCAAGCTCTCTGCTTTTAGTTGTGTCTTGTGAGGCAGCAGACTGCAGCAGAGCAGGCAGAAGGCCTGGCTGAGGATGCTCTGGTGGCACATGCACGATATACAGGGGAAGGGTGCTAAGCTGCTGTACGTCTGCTACGTGAGCCCTGACGTGGCAGTTCAGAACTCAACCCACCCTCTCCCGGGGGATGATAGATATCACTTTGGAGAAATGCCACAGCGCTAATTTCACATGTAAAGAGCCCAACTTTCCACAAAGCATCCAAGAAAGGAGATGGACTTCTAAATGCTCCTAAAAATAAATGAAAACCACAGATGGCCTTTCAGATAAGGCAATCTAAGCTTCAGGAAAGCCAAACAGCCTATCCGCAGTGCTGCTCCCATCATCACCCGCCTCCCGCGGTTTCCTTGCCCAGCCAGACGTTGCTGCCGTGGGGCTGACAAGTGCCATGACATTTACAGGTGTCTGAGCCCCGAGGGGGCTGGCTTCCACACAGCACAAATGTGAGGGGGGCTGATAAGGGCTATCACAACCTCCGCCCCACCAGCGATTCCAGTTTGCACTGGCGTCACTGGGGCAGGGTTCGGGTCAGCCAGCTCTGTGTGTCCGGCCTCAGATGGGGCTCGCGAGCTGCCCACATCTGGAAAGCCAGGTGAGGGCTTTTTCAGGGCTGGTTCTGTGACCCTGTAACAGTCCCAGTCCCAGGAAATACTGTCCCGCCATGGCTTTGCTGCAGGTAATGGTGAATGGCTCTCAGATAAGAGAATCTGCTTAGAAGTGGCACTTATCATAGAATCACACAGACAGGTTTGGGTTGGAAGGGAGCTTCAAGCTCATCCAGTTCCAACCCTCTGCCACAGGTAAGGACACTTTCCACCAGAGCAGCTTGCTCCAAGCCCCTGTGTCCAACCTGGCTTTGAACACTGCCAGGGATGGGGCAGCCACAGCTTCTCTGG
>JBCJKH010049970.1:15019-30268 GCA_039877255.1 Loriculus beryllinus | reverse complement strand
CACTGGAATGGGTTGCCCAGGGAGGTTGTGAATGCTCCATCCCTGGCAGTGTTCAAGGCCAGGTTGGATGAAGCCTTTAGTGCCATGGTTTAGTGTGAGGTGTCCCTGCTATGGCAGGGGGGTTGGAACTGGATGATCTTAAGGTCCTTTCCAACCCTAAGGATTCTATGATTATATGACTTCAAGCACTGCTTGACATCTTCAAAATAGATCTTCAGCAGCCTTCCCACATTTGGGTGTGGGTATGACCTTCAAAGCTTGCTCTCCCACCACTGTAGCTGTCTCCACTCCTCAGAGTGATGGAAATCTCAGTCTAAATCTGAAGTTCATGGCTTCGCCCTGTAGTCATAGAACCATAGAATAGTTAGGGTTGGAAAGGACCTTAAGATCACCCAGTTCCAACCCCTCTGCACATAACAGTCAGCTCTACACAGGGTGCCTTGGTTTTCTTAAGCATTCAGTTTGCAACTGCGTGGTGTGAGGAGGAGGGTAAGAGATGAAGCAGATCAAAACAGGTACCAAAATATTCCTATGAGCTCATGGGAAAAGAAACCATCAAGTTACTCAAGCTCTTGATTACTACTTCTTCTGAGGACAGAACTAAAACATAGCAGAGCACTTAAAATATCTCTCCTACTCTATGTTGTGTTCCTTCTTCTCAGCCAAGTGCAGTAAAGAGAAATGTGGCCAAAAAAAATCCTCTATCTGAAGACAGTTCAAGGGAAGGGCTTCACCTGTGCATTGAAGTTCTCTCTTCCATGATGATCAGGACAAATACAATGGAGGTTGATGGCCTTGTGCATAGTAACAAGTTCACCATATCCTGGACTTCTTCCAGGGCAGCATAATAGCTGATGCCCTTATATAAAGGGGGCTCTGACGTGTGCCAACAGTGTGATCATGGCTTCTCCCTGGCAATGCTAGATAATTCTAGCATTAGAATAATGTTCTGACTAGAATACTAGAGGATTTAGGGATCAGCGTAGATTCTGAGAGAAGTAGGGTTGAAGAGACATCATATAATGCATGTAGTTGTGGACAGACCAGCAAGAATGTGTTCCTCTTGCACGCAGGCAGGTGTGAGAAGGTGATAATTCTTTCTGTAAACAGGTTTATTATGAAAACAAGATGTCCAAAAGCCCCTTCCAAGCGTACACAGTGACTGATACAAATTCCCCTTTGTGTGAGTGTGGGTTGGTTTGCAAA
Organism: Loriculus beryllinus; assembly: GCA_039877255.1. Lineage (NCBI taxonomy): Eukaryota > Metazoa > Chordata > Aves > Psittaciformes > Psittacidae > Loriculus > Loriculus beryllinus. The sequence goes on along the minus strand of JBCJKH010049970.1, from coordinate 29,062 downwards.
AACACCTTCGTCCTGCACGTAAAGAGACCATATCCCCAAGAGATGTGTGTTCTTGGACCAGTGTTTGCATTTCTAGGACATTTTTCTCTTCCCACAAATCCCTTTGGGAGCACAGATGTGATCAGTTGGGATCTGCACAGTCTAGCATGTTAGAGACACCAGTCCTATGAAGGAAAAATCCAAGCAGCCCTTCTCTGAGGTTTCATTCATCCCTCTCAAAACGCCTGTGAATATGCAAGCAGATTGGAGAGCAGGGCTGTTGTTTTCCTTTGAGTGTGCCCAGAGAGGCTGTTGATAAACATTGGCAGCTACTCTCCAGGTCTGAGCTAGAAAACAGTTTGTACCTATGGACACGATGCATTAAGCCTTTGAGATCTAAAGGTAAGGGCTTACAGGAAAGCGCTGCACTATTTCTCAGGTGCTTGGAAAGCCAGGGTGACTTCCAAACTGTGCTCACTCTGATGCAAAGAGGCAGAAGAGCAGGAATACCAGGTCAATGCAATACTTAATGCAATACTTAATACAATACTTAATACTTACTGGGAGATTTTAGGGTTCAGTTTCTTGTTGCTTTGTGTTTGCATCACTTAATGTATTTTAATGCAAGGAGTAGACAGGAACGAACATGACGGTCTTAATGACCCCATAGAAGTACAGAATTACTTAACCTGTAAGTAGATTTCTTACTTCATCATACCGAATGGCCACACACTTCAAAAGTAAGGAGCAAAATGCAGTTATTAGCACTCCATAACAGAATCTCTAAATTCAGTGTAAAGCAGGAGGACAGAATGTGTTTGTTCACTGGTGTGTATATATAGCCCAGAAGAAACATTCTAAACCCAGAAACCTCATTCTAAAACTAACAAAGATAATGATTCTAAACCTAAAAACCTATTCCAAGCAAAAAGAGTTATTAATGGGCAAAAGTTTTTATTAGCAATATCTAGGGTGTGTAAAATAGTTGAGAGCCATATATTGCCTTACAGGGACATGACATAGGAAAGGAAGAGAGAAGTCTCTGAGGTGTTTCTGGTTGCAAAGCGGGTTCAACAGCATTTGAGAAACTCAATTGCTTCTAGTGTCTTCCACAGAGAATACAGCTATGAGGCTTTGCCAGGTCAAATGTGTAATCCAGCCATGTTCTCTCTCTGCACATTAGGAAGCAGAGCTCAGACTGTGCCACGTAATTTACCTTTCATGCACGTATTGAATGATGTTCAGGGAAGTGCTGTCTATGGGACCAGCAGATCAAGCTTTGGTCATTGCCAGAAGAATTGGAGTTCAAGCCTTGAGTCTTTTTGGGAATTCACTAAAATGTACAAACATGCCTCCATCTCTTTGAACTGGCACCAAATACATAAATAATTCAGTAGCTGGCAGGAAGGCAGAGCCTGCAGGGAACCAAAAATGGGCAATGGCTCTTCTGAAGAGTCACAGAGGTACCAAACAGTCTAATCCATGTTCATTTATTTTAAGGACACTTAAATCACTAAGCTAACATCTCACTGATAAGTACATTCACTGACTTAGGTGTTGGGTGAAATGCTCCGGTGCTGTTCATGCTGTGCTGGGCAACGCAGTGCCTGTGGGATGTGGTCAGTCCAGCCTGGCAGAGAGCTGCAATTTGCCAGCCTTTAGGTTGAGAACTCTTATTGCATGGAGGGTTATTTGGGGTGACTTAGGAGCATGCCAACTACAAGGAGCCATGTGCTATAGGTGACATGGTTGCTATCCATTTCATATGCCCCAGGGATCCACCTGCATATGCATCAGGGTTCCACCTTAAGGACCTGAAGCTTTGGAGATGGTACAGATAAGAGAGCTAAGAACTCTGCTCCTGCTCATATAGAACCCAGTTCTATTCCATGCTTTCCTTCTATTCTGAAAGTGAGGAATAACAGCTTGCAGTGTGGAGAGTGCTGGGCTGCAGACCACAGTCACTGGAGCACCAAACTTGCACTTCCCAGTCAGGCCACACAACAGCTTGGAACAAGTAAAGATAATATGATTGCTTTATCTGTATCATTATAATATGTGATGGCGTCCACTCCAGTAAGAGGGTGTCATTCTGTCTGGCACCAACATCAATCAATCTGGCACGCTTAATCAAAAAGCTGATATGTTAAAGCAATACTTAATTTACAGCTTGACCACAGCTTGCATTTGATGATGATTCCTGAGCCCTTGTCGAATACTTAAAGCTTTTTCTCTGGAAATTGTGTACATTTCTCTCTCTCACTTCCATTCTACCTGTTTACTTTAGATGTTATCCTTTTCTATATATAATGCTCAGGGGAAAAAAAAAAGAATTTAATTCAAAATGGGCAGATTTTTTCACACTATTTCCATCCTTGTGAAGCAACACAATTCACAGAGAATTGTTTATCTTAGTGGTTTTGAACACAAAATATGAGGTGTTATAAGCCAATTCTAGGTTATTCCAAAGGACCGAACAAACCCTGAAGTCTTTCTGAAATAGAGAGATCCCTTTGTGACCAGTAGTGCTTTGTGGGCTCATGAAAAGCATAGAAGAAACACTGACTCCAAATGCATCCAAAATACATCATACTTAAAACATACCCAGGTCCCCCGTGCCTGAATTACTGAATCAGAAAATCTCTGCTTTGCATCACAGGAGATGGTAGAGCATCTAATAATACAGACCACTGCTTGCCAGCAAGTACAGGAACTGCTGTAAATTTGGCTGTTAAAGTCGGTGGGATAGCTCCAGCACAAGTCAAATCCCAATATTTCTGTGTCAGCCTACATCTCTGTTTGCACAGAGTTCTGTTTTGATCAGGGATGTTGATGCCAGAGGAATGAATCACGATCTAAGCCAAAGTGAGTGAGATCAGGAGTAAAAGGCAAGGCAAAAACAAACACTTGACTGAGTTCAGGGCTATTTGCCTCAATTCTGATCATGTTTTGCCCACAAACAGACTCCTGCAAAGTTCTTGCTCAGTCAGTGCTATCTATGCCCACAGAGTTAACTCTCCTGTTGTCTTAATGTTGTTGCATTCCGGGAATGCAAGCTGGATTTTCAGCTAGATATACAGAAGTAATAAAAGCTGTGGGAATTCACAGCAAGGCCAAGAGCTGATTTCAAAACCTCAATACTCCAACCCCTGTCAGTCGTTCAGGAGAGTCTGCAGCCAGAGTTCTCACCTCTCCTACTTGCAAAGCATAATTTAAGCATGGAAATAAAAAGGCTTTGGTGACACATCGAAGTGTGTCTGTAAACCTGCGCACTGTGATGTAAATCAAGTGCTTTGCTTCTCCCTTTCTAGTGCATTAAACATGTTTTGCCCAGCATGGAAGTGTTGCATTCCCATGGGATGCCAAGTCACATGAACATGGAGGTGCATAGAAGGGAATGCGAGGGGAGAACAAGAAGGAGATAAACGCAGCAGCCCTCCAAAAGACAGTATCTAAATTTAAGATCCCTGCAATTGGAAGGAATCAACAGCCTGGAAACGAATGAGGAAGGAGCCCTTGGGAGAAGTGTCTGTAGATCTCCAATCTCTGCATGAGTAAATGGGAGAAACCTTTAGGTAGCATCAGAAAATGGAACAAAGGAGAAAAGATGGTTGTAGCTGATGACAATAGTACCGAAGATGCTGGGGAGATGACACAGATGATGGGATCATTGATGGATAGCCAGGGATCGGTGACAGGGAAAACTGGAGACCTTACCAAAACCTCTTCCAAAGGTGGAACAATACTGCAAACATACATCTGCTTTCTCTGTATTATTTCCAAGACCAAGAACCTAAGGAAGTCCAGGCAATGACTGGGTACAAAGATCATATTATTGCTATTTCTCCACACTCTGGTATGATTTTGCACCTTTGTTTTATCAGGATCAAACCCTTACTTGGCAGGTTGCCTACCTGAAAGAAAGGTTCAGCATCTTGGACTGTTTTAGAAGTATTCTCAAGAAGTATTACAAACTCATGAAAACCATGAATCCAAATAGGGTGCCTAAATGTTTCCTTCAGGTTCCCAGCTTTCTCCAAACCATCATACCAGGCAACTGTTCTAATCAGTCCTTCTTATCAGGCTTAACTCCAGTAACGTGGTGACCTTGGAAGTTTGCTTTCATTGCACTGGACTCCTAAAATTTCATTAAGCCACTTCCATGGCTCCCTCTGCCAAAAACGCTTCCCCTGGCTTGCTACACATGATCTCCCATTCGTGAATCCAGCCTGTTCTCTTTAATTAAATCAAAACTTACCTTTTTTCCCTCATCCTTGTTCCCTAGAATCTTCCCCTTTGGCAATGTCAATCTTTACAGGTCTGGAGTTTTGCTCCACTGTTCCCTACAGCATTTTCCTTTGGCAGGTGTTGAGTAAGCATCACTTCTGTCCACTGTTCATTTTCTATTTTCCAAGGAACTTCTGATGCACCATCTTTCTGGTTTTAGCGGCTCCCTTTGCTCCTTTGACACTTTGCCTGGAGTTTGGAGATTTGACCATCTGGTCTTTTTGAATCCTAAGTTTTGAGCAGTCACCTCTGCTGACCAGCTTTTTGTCACAAACCCTTTTACAGATTTATACCACTTTTGTCCAACATCCTTGTATCTTACACAAAGATGTGAAAGTTCTCAGGTCCAGCCTGGTTAGTGTTACACATCTAAATGTGTCTCATGTGTATGTTTCAATGGGTTTGTTCTGGACTCTCAAAATACATTTAATCCTGTACAGTCTGAAAGCTTTGGAGAACGTAGCTCTGATATAGTAAAGCAGCAGAACATGACCAAAGCTATTGTATGAAGCATTTGCCAAAGTCACTATGGGTGGTTTTCTGCCAGTATTAAGCATCTGTTTTTCATTTTCATCTCAACTGGTTGAGATCTGAACACATAAATATGTAAATGAATCCCAAGTCAGTATCATAGAGCCGGGAACTGACTAGTCCTATACTAGCTCAAACATTATTTGATGGGTCTGATGCATTTCTGCTCTCCCTCCTCAACCACAGAAAAACATAGCTACATAAATATTGACATATACAGAAAGGTGTTTAGGGAATACAGAACTGGGACACATGAAGAGAGAGATGGTTTTTCACTCTGAAACCTTCTTACCAGGCCAAAACCTTGGTGACCTTGATGTGTAGATCTGAATCCTACTCCTTCAACACAGCTGCTGATAAAGGAGCTTTGAAGGTATAGCCCAGGCACAGAAAGCCTTCATATGCAGCTGATGGCCATGGTGGCATTATCAGAGCATCCACCTCTATCATATTTTAATAGTGTTTACTTCATTTAATAATGAAATAAAGCATGTATCTCGAGAAAAGTCCAAGCACTGTGTTCTACAGTTTGTGATCTGATATTCACAGGGAGAACACTTTGCTAGGTGTTCTGCAAATATAGGATGAGAACGACCTCTAATCTCCAGGCATGTCTGATCCAGAGGTAGTGAATGATGGCTAGTCACCAAAACACATGGGGAGAGAATCCATCCTCAATGCTGAGATGCAGACAGCCAGCCCTTGAAACTCATCTCTTCCTAAATCAGACAATGGAATTGCCAGGAGTTATCTGTTCCTCACCACTGGTGATGAAGAAAGACAACAGTGATTAGCGCAGACTTCTATATTTAACTCACATCCATTTAAAGATTCAAGTCCAGAATAAGACATCTACATATAGGTGTCTGTACATAACCTAGGAATCTAAGGACTTATAGTTCGTGAAGATCCAAGACTCTTTCAGTAGCTGACAGATAGCTATTTACTACAAATTCAGATGCCCTAGAGCATCCAAGGCATCTATATGGGACTGACAAGTATGATTCAACATTTACGCTTCAGCCTTTCTGGAGCAGCAGAAACAAACTGGAAGACAGTTGGAAAACAAATGTGATTTCCTTGGGAATGACTTGGTGACTATGCCTTTGGAGAACTATATGTGAGCAACTCTATGCCCCCCAGCATAAATACAGCCCTTGGAGCCTGAAGGACCGAATGTAAGTGATTTGATTCACGAACTCAAATGCTGCAGAGACTGTGTTCATAGCTATCTAGAGCGCCCCAAATTGGCCCTGTTGTTGGGACTATTGGCACATCAATGGATGTATCTATGCTGCTTCTGGAGAGTGGGTTTCCACATGGCCACCTGGCCTTCACAGCACTGGAATGCCCTCTCATGAGCACAGCATCCTGAAATATGCCTGGCATAACAGCAAGTCCAGGGCAGTGCTGCAGAGGGATCTGTGGCCAGCAATATGAGGCATGTGAGGATGATGCAGAGAAGATGGAGCACATGCCCCCCTTCCAGCTGCTTTCAGCATGGGATAGCTTGTGCTGCCAGAAATACACTCAGTTCAACTACCTGAAAGTCAAGCTGTTAGGCTCTCATCTCTTTGGGATCCATTTCACAGCTTACACAGACATTTAGCCTGTTTTCCTCTTAGCAATGGGCAAGTTTGGGAGTGTAGGATTTGTAGGTGGGGATATTTTCAGATCCAACCCACAAAGCCTTTGTTCCAGAGTAGTTTTCCTGCACTCTCTATCAGCCATTGCAGCAATAACACAGCATGAAGGCCTGGACACAGGCAGCATTATGGAGTTGCTATTTACGGAGCAGATGCAGTTTGGGTTTCGGAGTAGATGAAAGCCCTTTTGTGCTTAGCACTGCCCCCATTGAGGGAACAGAGTTCCTAATTTGGAGAGCAATAGCTTCCTTGGATATTTTTAATACTGGTTCATTTAAACAAACACATATCCACATGGAGGGATATGAAGGTTTAAGTGATTAGAATCTACTGAATAGTCATGAACGCTATATCCAGACACAGCAGCTCCTCAGAGTGCAAATTGCATGAATATATATGAAGTGACATATTTAAAAACACTAGCCTTTAATGCTGCTGCTTTCAGTTCATTTCACACCGAAATAAAGAGGAGTTTGAAGAGGAAAATCTATTCTCTTTTATGCTGCCATAAATCAAAATAGTTCATTCCAAGAAAGCGTCAAAGTCAGACCCTCAGGTTGTGCCTCACCTGGGTTCTGCTGCACAGCATGAAAGGAAGCGTGAGAATAAAGAGTCAGGACCTTAGAATTTGAGAGCTGGATTGTTCAAACTGCTCAATGAAAACAATGAAAACAGAGTGCTCCATTTCCAGAAGGAGCTGGGTAACGTTACCAACTGAAAATGTGCTTCTGTCCCTTAAAAAATCCTATGCCAAGCAAAGAAAACCATAAAATAGCTGGAAAAGGATGTGAAATCTTTTGTTTCAAGATGAATGGTACACTTCGCTCTGATAAAACCTGTGCGAGATGAATCATTTCGGATGTGATTATAGCCTGAAATGTCTGACTTGTTTTCACCTTTCAGTTAATTGCTTTTTATTGCTTTTTTTTTTTTTTCATCTAAATCTCTTGTCATCTAACTTGAGGAAAAAATTATGTTTGTCGGTTGCACAGAAATTCAGAGTGGAAGTAAATGAAACCATTAAGTACCTGCTGCTCAGATCCCTTTGTTCCCTTGTGAAAGTTTCATGCCTGGCAAAAACCTCTGCAAAAACTTCTGAAATTGGGTAACAGAGGTGTAGAGGGAACTAGAAACTCCTCAGCCATCCAGAGACCTGAGAACTCAATAGCGTTTTGAAGTAGAACATCACAGCCTGCCCGAGGGCAAAAGTCCCCAGTGTGCTTCAGGATATGGGTGATCTGTGCTATGGGGGCAGAATCAGAGCAAATCATCATCAGTCAAATGTTCTGAGCTGTTTCCACCCTCAAAGCAATTCTCTCCCCTTCTGCTAGAGAAGAAACATCCAGTCATTGGTCCAGGAAAATAAGGGAAGTAATGAATGAAAAGCCTTGAAAGCCAGTGCACAAACATGCCTTATGAGGGGGTCTTTGAGTGGGCAGGGTTAAAGGGGTTGGAATCTCTTCTTGAGGATGAAGAATTCCCAACGCATGGGAGCATCTCAAAAACACCCCAACCCCCCCTGTTTTTATAAAGGCGTGTGGTGGGATTTATGGAATTCCAGCATTTAGGCTGGTATTAAACAGATCCTGGTTTTTTACAGTTAAACTGCTGGAGGCTGAGGGTGACAGACACACTGTGCTCATAAGGATTGTTGCAAGAGACTTTCATTTCTAGACAAAAACACAATCGTGGAACTTAGCAATTGGGTACCAAAAGCTGGATTGTCATTACAGGGATGCGCAAGCACACGCAGTGTTCCCAAGATTCTGTTTCAACCTGTTGGTTTGACATTCAGGTGCTACAGTACCATTTGAAATGCAGCCAGTTATGCTACAATAAAGGTGCATGTTTAATAGGATTAAAAGCAGCAGTGGGATTAGTCTACTGAAAAGTAGGAAGAGGAGAAGGAGGAGTATTCTGAGAGAAAAGGAACCTAAGATGGCCCAAAAAGCTGAAGAAACATCATCCTTTGCATTACTCTGCCTCTTGTTTCAGAAATGCTCCATCACAAGTAAAGCAGGTTTTCAATGAACTAAATACGCTTTTCCTAGAGAACCATTGCTTTCCTGCATTCTGCAGCTGAGTTTATAAGTTCCTTGAATCGCCCTCATGCAAATCCCAAGATGTATGGCCTCCCATATTTTAGGAAAAAGGCATTGTGAGGCATTGCAGGCATCCGAGTCCAAGAAGATGCCCAGTAAAGAGAATGAAAGTATGAGTTATGCAATAGAGTCATGCTGGCATTTTCAAAGCCCAATATTAAATCTTGGATGAGCTGTAAGGTCCCTTCCAACCCAAACCATTCCATGGTTCTATGATATCTGAGCATGGTTAGAGATAAAAGTAGAGCAAATAAGAAAGCCCATGAGCTGATTTTTTTCAGTTAGATCTTTGGTTTCCTCAATCTGGAGAGAACATCTCTCCCCAGTCACACATGGCAGCTTGCTCACCCACACACTGTCTGTGTCTCCAGGGCCTGACTGAGGTAAGTGTAACATGGACAACATCTCAGCAGTGCCTCCAGGCAGGAGATGTGTTTGGAGTTAATGAAAACCAGCACCTCAAGCACTCTGGTTTTTATTTACACTGCAAAGCTTGTTCTCATCACCCTACAAACTCCCAGAGTCTCTCCACAGGGATAAATGTGTAAAGTGAGAAACAACACCTACTGCTCAGTGCCTCTCCATCATCACTTGCTGGACATTTTGGATTGAGCACTGGTACAGTATGCAGTTTGGTTGCAGCACTTACCATTGCATGCTGCTTGCCCACAACCAGCTGCATCATTCCTGCTGCTGCAGCTCCTAATTCCTAAATCCCCCCTGTGGTTTCAAGATAGTGAGATTAGGAAACATTTACTGATGGAGACAACACACAGATTGGGGCAGTGCTTGTTTTGGCTTGTGCTGTCAGGTTCATGGTGTCCAGAACACTCATTGTGAGCGGCTCTGTGACCACTTGTGCTGCAGATCTAAGTCCTGAGTTGAAAACCGGCGCTGGCACATAGGAACGACAGCGATTCCCACTGTTTGCTTGTTGGAGATGTGAATACGAGTAAAAGAGCAGAAGAGATGAAGACAGATTGAGAGATGACAGGGAACAGAAGGTGAGGAAGGAGCCGTCATGCCGCTGGCTGGCTTGTTACCTTCACAGCTAAAGAAACTTTGGAGTTAAAGCTCTGCACCTCTCCTCCATGGTCTGGATTTTGTGAGGCAGACTGCCTGGAGCTGCAGTGGTGCGAACGGGATGTAACTCCATCCAAACCAGCAGGATGGCCTCATCCGTGCAGCAGTGTAAGGCTGGTTTTAGTGTGAACACAACTACATTTCGGTCCCAGATGCTGTCTATCATAGACGTACAACCTCTATATTCAGTCTTTCTAAACTTGCCAGTGCTCTGATGTAACTGGTTATGAAAATGAAGTGTGTCTGGTACAGCTGGAGTTGGAGAGCTGAATTATCATCTGGAGCCTTGCAGCAAAGATCCAATGCCTTGAAAGCAGCCAGGTTTTTGCTATGCTGTAAAACACGGAAAACAGCCCATGCTCTGTCTGCCTTACGCTGCCTCCTCCATCTCCCATCTCTCAGCCCCAATGTAAAGAAACTCCCTAAATCCCAGCGTAGATCACAGAATTGTGGCACTGTCTGTATCTGTTTAGATGAAGTCTTTTAAAAACAAGGGTGACAAAGGAATATGCATTGAACAAGGAAAATCTTAATTGACCTCACCGAACCGTTTGCTAAATTCCTTAGAAAATAGAGTTGAAATAAGTATATTATGTTTACTGTAACATCAGAAAATGAATATAGTGGAATAATGAAAGCAATTAATCTTGTATTATACTAGCTAGTAAATTTAGAGTGTGTGTGGGGAGGAGATAACACGCTATTTTAGCATCAAGTGTCCTTATGAGACATTAGTGAAGTGAGGCTGTGATGAACCAAGCATTTTGTGATATATTTGTGAATTCTGAAAGTGATGCATTAGGTGGTCTTAACACTGCTGTCAAGGTCGAAGTGATATGAATGCAATCTTAGCCAGTAGAATGAGGTCTCGCTAAGTGCGTCGTATGGGAGGCAAGACTGCATAAGTAATAAATTAGTATGTAAATTGGGGTAGTTTTAGGAGATAAAAGGGCATATTCAACGGGTGTATTTCAAGAGCTGCTCTACCAAGATAAGGTCACTGACAACCACCGCGGTCCTTTTGCTGTCATATCAGCCTGTAAGAGAAGTTACCAAAGATTTTGCTCTGTTAGAATGCTTACATTCTCCAAGTACAGCAGGTATTGAACTTCTGCCCTTTCCTTACTGCTTTTATTACAACAGATCTAATAATTTTCTTGTGTCTGTTGAGAAAAACTGGTATTTAATAGGCCTGTGTTTCCTACCAGCCAACAACGGAACAGGTTACACTGAACCATGCACTTGGATTTAAGGATTTTCCTGAAGTCCTATTTCTTCAGTCAAAAAAAAAAAAAATGCTACAGCAATAAATATCCCCACCCTTCTTCCTAAACAAAGAACCTGGCTTATTGCATCTCCTTTGTTTGGCTCTCCTGCACAATGAGTTGTCTGCAAATGGAACTCCAAACTAGCTGCAGTGATGAGATTTCCAGCTTTGTGCAATCAAAAGGCACAAATCTCATTTGCAGGCTGTCAGTTACAAAGCCCAAATCCTTTCAAGGCCACACAGCAGTGCTAACAAGTGGAGGTGGGCAAACCAGAAAAAGCAGTATTTTCTTGTGAAAAAGGAATCCCAAATATCTGCCTATATGGAGCAACTTGAGCCAACGCTCCCAGGATAGGGAACCTATTTACGGTCACTCCCTAGAGCATTTAATGTTGCCTTTGATCCTTTCTGTGTCCTGGTGCAGTTAGAACATAGCACTAACAAAAAGGCAAGATAAAGTTGAAAATGAATGATTAATGAAACTACAGAAAGTTGGGGGGATTTAATAAGAATTGGACCTTTTTCATCTGATGTAAGGTCGAACTTACAGCACTTGCTCCATCATTGGTCAAAATTGAGATCTGTACTGCTGGGACAGACACCTCCATCCCTTCATGCCTTTCCCCAGCACTTCAGTGACTGCTAGGATGCACTGCATGATTGTCTTTTAAGATCTAGGACAGGTGAATCCCATTCTCTGCAGGTATAATTAATTTCACCTAATGAAGCTGTTTCTGATCATCCAGAACATCAAAGCTTCTCTACAGGTTACATACTTTAACTTTCTTTTTTTCCCCCCAACACACATCAGCTAAGTGAAGGAATAACAGCAATTCTGCAAAACATCAAGGATTCAGTATGGTAAGATTATTCTTTACTGCTTTATTTGGAGATTTCCTTTGTAGACCCCTACCTGTAATTGGGAAGGCTGATTAGAAACAAATCCTGTGTCTTTTTATTAGCATAGGCAAATAAGCTCTATTAATTTCTCAACTTTCTACCTGGCTAATTTAGATTTGGAGAAAGTTCAGGTTGCTTCTCTGTTTTAGCATAAAAAGGGTGCCAGTCTTTAATTTCTTCACTTTAAAATCTAACACTGTGTAGCCAATATCATTGGTACCTTGAAGTAGGTTTTTCTGTTATTCCCCACAGCTGCAGAAGAACATTATAGATATGAAATTGTTCTGGGTACGAGCTGGGAAAGTCAAGCTGGCTAGGAATACAAATGACTTTTTCTTGCATTCATATTGAGTTTGCAGTTATTCTGGCGTAAAACAAGAGTAAAACAACTCTTAGCGGAGGATTTACACCATTGACTTAATGAGGTTGCTTTGTGTTCACAATCCTGGATTCAGTGGAGGTAGAATAACACCAATAAAAGCACCATAAGCACATAAATAAGAAATAAGCAGGATCTGGCCCTTCAAAAGGACTTCTTAGACAAGTTTGAGGTATAAATCATGGCTGTGTGCAGCAAGCAAGGTAAACCTGAGGCCAGCAGGACAGCAAAAGTGGTAGTGCCTTCCTTGCTAGGAGCTATTGCTCATGTTTCATGGGAAACCGCTGCTCTGGGTGAGGCCAAGGCTTCTCCCTGAGTACATATAATGTGGTTTTCTAATCCTCTCTCTGAGGTGTCAGTGGGACTTTTCAGGAGTGTCCTCTTCTTGGGTTTTGGAGAGCAGCTTCTAGATGGGTGGCCCTTTGAGCAGGAAGAGGTCAAGGATTCCCTGCGCTCATAACACTGACTCTTTGACTTGGCAGAGGTGGAGCTCACAGAGCAGATGCTCCTCTGACTCATACAGGTGTAAACAAGGAATTCCTCCAAGGAATGCTGCAAGTTACACCTACCCCTTTGCTGGAGCTGGTTGGAGCTGCTGCTGATTCAGGATGGGAAAAGCTGGCTTGATGATCTCGACCACTGGACCACACAGTTCACTCCATAATTCATAGACAGTAACACACTTGTAAGGATGATACATGCTTTCAGCAAATGTTCTCCAAGCTGGTATGATGAATATACATCTAGGGTATTGCACTACATAACCAGTGCCAGCAGAGCAATGGTCTGGTGGGATCAGATCTCCAAGGGTTGATGCATGCAGACAAGAAAAACCCATTCCTTTGGGATCCTGAGGCACTATCCCAAACAGAGGCAGTCAGATGCATAAATGGTGACAGGACAATCATTTTAGGGAGTTTTCTCTGATCTGAAGTCCAATAGTCCAAACCAGGAAATAATAAAAATCCCACTTTTACGTAACACAGCTGGTTTAGAGGGAAAAATCTTTTTCCCTACAACACTTTTTATCCAAAGTTTAAGGAGAAGTTTGCCAAACTTTTCTTTTCCCATCATTCCATGTATCCAGCAGGGAAGGGAACAGACGCAGAGGCTGGGCTGTGATGCCAAGTGTTGGTTAAATCCAGACCCCTCTTCAGATCCAAAGGGGATCTGAAAGAGCATGTATGGCCAGAATGGAATTCTTCTGAGGCTTCTGGGCTAACTTTCAAAGACCTAAAAGAAAACTTGGAATAAATGTAATGTGTTGGACAGCTACCAGGATCAAAAGAAACTCCCAGCTGATAGGGTTCCTCTATAGTTACCATCAAACATACGTGGCTGCTACCCACATAGTGCTTTTAAAATCCGTGGGAACAGCAAATGAATATGTAAAGAATGTATCTTTTTATTTGTCAGAGAAATTTCCCCATTGAGACCTATCACAAGGCCATCCAAACTGCATCCATATAAAATAGATGAAGTCATCAGTGAATTTAATGGAATCTCTGCTCTTTTCTCCTACTGGGTTATATAAAACTCTGCTTAGATCGTTCTTCTTGGAGTGTAGAAAGGAGAGGAAGTGGTTGCTTTGTATTTTGTACTGTTCTAAGGCTGGAGAAGAATGGTTCAGTAATTGCTAAGCATTTTCAGCTATTTTTCTCCTTCTCCTCCTCTGAAATCTTAAAAAATATCCAATCAACCAAATAGTTCAACAGCTCCATCGGGAAACCATCGCAGAAAATTGTTGTACATTTTAAAGAACTTTCGATCAAAAGTTTAAGGACCTTAAGAGCATCCAGCTCCAACCCCTGCTACGGGCAGGGACCCCTTCCACTGGAGCAGCTTGCTCCAAGCCCCTGTGTCCAACCT
>JBCJKH010049970.1:0-11975 GCA_039877255.1 Loriculus beryllinus | reverse complement strand
AGTGTTCAAGGCCAGGTTGGACACAGGGGCTTGGAGCAAGCTGCTCCAGTGGAAGGGGTCCCTGCCCGTGGAAGGGGCTGGAGCTGGAGGAGCTTTAAGGTCCCTTCCAACACAAACCAGCCTGGGATTCTGTTATACCTGATCATTTTGAGAGGACAGCTTTCTCCCACCCTCCACGTGCTCCAGGGAGGACCAGCTTGGGTTGAAAGCTCAATATCTAGGTTTGAGACATAGCCTGGTGCCTCTCACGTCAATGTATGCTTAAAGGGATGGAATAGCTTTGCACATCTTTCCTTGCCAAGCAAAGGCTTCATCTTATGGCTAAAGAATAGAAAGTATGCCAGAAGCCAAGAATGCCACAATAAATTCCTGTGAGGTTGCTCATTTGAGAGGTCATTTAATTTTAGTCATAGTTGTATCCACGAAAAAGAGTCGAGGAGTCAGAACTGGGAAATCCCTTGAAGCAGTGACATTTCCAGAGCTGGGATTTGCAGTTCCTCAGCGATGGCTGCATGCACTTCCTCCCTATCCTGCTTTTTGTGAGGTAGTTTTGGGTACAGGCCCCCTATCTTGAAGACAGCACTAGTACAGCAACACCCTGCTCCTGATTGAGGCTCATCCTTTCTGCCACACTTTCTCAAGAGTTTCCCCTGGACAGCCTTTCTGATGACTTTAGAAGGTGCATATTCTGCTATAGAGCAGCAGTCCCTGAAACTGGGAGTCTGAGCAGTGAAGTTTTATTACGAAGCTTGTGTTTAACACGCAAATGTTCCTTTCCAATCAAGACAATGGAATCCTTATGGTCCAAATTTGCCCTTGTCCCTTCAACTCCTTCATCAGGAGTGATGAACAATCCTTCATCAGCGTGACTGACTCCTTAGCTTTCCTGAGCTCCCTTTAGCCTTCAGTTGACTTTCATAGTGCTGAAGGAGGCTCCCCTTTGCTGTGCAAATTGTCCATGTTTTCCTACATTTCTTGACTATTGTTGTTGGCCATGGCTGGTTTGTAAAAAAAATACCCATATTCAGCATGTCTCTATCTGCTGCAAGTCAGTTTGGGTGGAAAGCTTGAGAGTGGGTGAAGGAGCAGAAGCAGCCTCCATACAGGCTCCTATGTACATGTAAATATTTGAAAGGTCATTCAGTTACTCATACAGTATGTTCTGCCAAGCTTTGTGCAGAAAACACTCCCCTTTTTTGGGTGTCTCCTAATAAATCTGTTGGGTTTGCACACGTAGCAGCAGGCAGTCCTTTTGCAGCTAAATAATGTATTGTTTGCTTGGGGGTTTTGTTGTTTCCTGAGTAAATCAGGCCTAGGGACAAAAATGCAATTGCAGATGCTCACAGTGAGCAGGTTCTGAGCAAACCTGGGGATGAAAAACGTGAAAGGGGTAAGATATGGTGACAGAAATATGCTGTTTTCCTGTTGTGCCAAGCAGCTACCCACTAAGAGGGCAAATCTCCCATGGTTTGCAATGGGCAGGGTCCAGGTCTGAACTGTGGGACAGGGCTCTCCTTTGCCCTCAAATAAGGTGAATTTGGCTCTGGATGTGAACTGCTCTTGTGGAGTGTGCTTCTCTCTCCTGACCTGACCTAGTCCTGGGTTAGCCTCTGTGTTGGAAGAGGACCAGCATTTACCAGTACCCTCAGTCCTTTGAAATCCAATGGACGTTCACAGATGTGTGTGCTGATGATGCAGGAGTCTGGAGACATGTTGTTCCAGTGGCACGTTGTACCTGGTTCTTGTACCTGCACATAAGGTGGATCCTCCCATGTCTCAGTCACCTCTCCAGCACAACCTCCCAAAGCTGCAGGAGCTCTAAGGCAAGAGGCTTTGTAGGACTCAAGTTCTTTGTAGGACCTCAGAGTTCTTATGTACCCCACTTTGGAGGCCATGTGGGTCATGGTTTCCCCAGTGATGTGGAGGCAGCTCCAACTGCCTTGCTAAAAGGATTCCTCTCTGGTAACAAGCTATTTATGAGCAAGGTACCTAGTCCAAGTTGCTTATCCAGGCCCCTACATTCAGGAGAGGGAATCATCTTATGTATCTCAGACTGGATACCCATGGTGGGATATAGTTCCAGGGTTAGGCAGCAGCATTTTGGTGTTAGATGGGGATATCTCTGAGTGCTGATGGTGGAAGTTGTTAGGAGAAGCAATGGAGCTGTGGCCCTCAGAGCCAAGAAGGGGATGGAGCTGGTCTTTTATGAGTGTCTGCTCTAAGGTGACCTAAACAGCTTCCAGATTCCATTGGTGAGCCAGATCTTCAGGAAATGTATTGGCAAGTTAGATACTGGGAACACAAGTAGACACCTAAATTGAAGTGTCCTAATGGGAAGTTTAATCTCATGTTTAATTTTCCAAGGCTAGGTCAAGGTGGGACCATTAACCATTTTATCCATTAAACATTCATATGACTAAAATTAAACAGAAGCAGTGGTTTATGAATTTATCCTTGTCAGATGACTATTTAGATGGAAATGCTGCCTCATTTTACACCAAAACCTTGTTCTTGCTTAGCTTTGTGAGTAAAAGCTAACACAGCAGCTTCCTCTACCCAGCTGAATGAAAACAACAGTCTTTTACCTTTGTGAGCACTTAAGTATACTCCAGATTATTATTTTTTATGTCTGAGTAAAGCAGCAGGCATGTAAAGTAATGTATAAAATACAGTAAAGTGTATCTAGAGTGAGGCTGTATGGACATCAAGCATAGCAAGCCTGATATAAAATATAATGAAGGAATAAAGCAGGTAACAGGGCAGATATAAATCCCAGTGCAATGAATAAAGCACGTCACATAATGGCAATAAAAGAAGTAGCAAATGGCAAAACACACATCAGCATAGACATAAAGCATAATGAACTGATGGTCAAAACTCACATTAATGAATAGATTGCTCTTGTCACTCAGAATAAGCAAAGTGATCATTTTCTCTTCTGAGCCCTTAGAGAGCTTCTGACGGCACAGGGCTATGGGAAGGAGATTTTTAGTTTTCTTACTCAGAAAATAATCATTTCTGACACTTTTCGCTATTATCATCAAGTCTAAAATACTGTCAGGTTGAAAACCTTCATTGTTGGGCTTAGTGAAGGTTTGCACAAAGCAGGCATAGGCTGGAGATGCAGGAGAAAGACCGGTTAGCATGGCCCTCAGATGCTGGGGGAGTGAGGCTGGGAGTAGCACAAAACCCAGCTATGCTGCTATTGCAAGAACCCCATCCACAGCGGTGTCTCCCTGGTACTCACTTGCACTTGTTCCCCAAAATATCCCTGGTGAAACAGTCAGCTCAAGAAGGTATAGGTAGAGAGCATCAGGGGCTAACTTTCTCTGGAATATTGATTTTTACCTTTGTTTGAAACAGTATTTGAAAGCATTTTTTTGACTCATGGTGATGCAATTCCCATGCTGTATCGTGACTGTTTCTGAATTCAAGGCTTCACCTTTTCACTGCTGTTTGGAAATAACAGGCTTTACAGGGGCAACAGAGGAACCCAAGTGATTGCCTCCAGAAAGCACAAAACAGCCCCCCTGTGAGACTCATAGAATGGTTTGGTTTGGAAGAGACCTTAAAGCTCATCCACTTCCAACCCCCCGCCACAGAGAGCTCAGTGAGGCTGCAGTGGGGTTCAGCTGAAGGGACTCGGGCAGAGATGATAACAAAGCACTGGCCTGTAAAACGCACTGATTGAGGAGTACTTTGTCTTGCGAGGACCCTTCACCTCAACCCAAGGCAGGACCCCACAATGCAGAGCTCTCATCACAGCTCACAAGCAAGTACAAATGTCCATGACCCACTGACTTCTGGAGAAAGCTCTATGTGCTCCTATGTGAGCTTTCATCTGTGATCTGGCACGAGGCAGTGAGGATTCAATGAGTGCACGTGTTCTCCCTCCTGTTGCATCCTTTGGTAGCTGCATCTTTACAAACCATCTTTACAAACCTTCCTTTGTAAATACATTTGACAGGCAAGTGCATTCAGTTTAATTAGGAGACTCCAGAAGCAGAAGCCATTTTTCAGCCACTTAACCAAACTCTCCCTTTTTCCTGGCAGCAGCTGATGCCTGAGCCCAACTGGTTTGCAAGAGGAATTTGCGGTAGCAGACCCAATGCCAGCCTCTGCCAGAGTTTTATTGCTCTGCTGCCATGCAGCGCTTCTCTCATTAAGGCTCTCACATTGTTGTTTGGCTTCTTCTGAAGCGCAAATACATGAAGCAATGCTTTGGAGGAAGCCAATTAGGAAGGACAGAAGCAACATTTCCCACTGGTGGGGGCCAGACCTAGGACTAAGCAGGATCAGGGCTGCATGGAAACTGGAAGCCTGTCACAAGGAGGGTGTTAGAAGTTTGAGCGCAGGAAGCTGAAGCACAAGACAGCTCTGTTGTAGGCTGGTTGTTTCTCTGGGGAAAGCTCCTTAATTTCCTTGTACTTTGTTTTCTCATCTGTGAAGTCAGCACAAGCTTTTTGGACTAAAAGCTTCGTCTTCCTAACTCAACCTCTTCTGTAATTGTCTTTCTATAAAACAGCACATGCCTGAAACGATGCTGGAATTGGGCATAAAGATTTCGACAGGGAGCATACGGCTGTGTTAATACCCTTCTGAGAAACACAGGCAATTTGGCAGCTCTGATTTATTCACGGTGGCTGTCCTACGCATTTTGCTGCTGCGGATGCAAAGGAGAGCAGCACACTGCTCATTCCAACCTCTCCTTGTGCTTTCTCTGAAGGAGATGTCTTGATGGGAGATGCTGTTCAATGGCAGCACGCTGTGAATCAAGCTGAAGGACCAACACCCCTCAAACACCATGGGTCCCACATGGGATTGCTTCCAGGAAGGAATCAGGGGCAAGGCTCTGCATATAAAATACATGCCCATAGCTCCATGAAAAAGCCCAGGCTGTGTTCCTTAGAGCAGACCAACTTCCTACAACGCTGAGCTTTCAGCAACGATCTGGGTGTCTGAAGAGGCTGGTATGCAGACCACTGAAAGGGGCCACTCAGGATAATGCTGTCAGCCAAACATGCAGTGGCATTCAGGCAGCACAGGTCTATTTGAAGCCAACAGCTCAGCCTGGGCCACACTTTCTATTTGTTTTTACATGTTGTGAGCTAAGTTTGGGTATGGTATGCTCGCACAAGCAAGCTTCTGTCTGCCTCTAAAAGGACGGGGGGGTTGCAAAGGGAAAGTACACTTTCCAAGCAAATCGGGTTCAAATTATAAACCAGCTTTTCATATTAGCAGGAAATACTTGATCCCCCTGCACCTTCATTGGGCTGGGTCCACAACATGGCTTTGAGGGGAAGCAAACCCCAAAGAAAGCACATTTCATGTGGAGAAGGTAAAGCAAAACCTGTATTTGCAACAGATTTGTAAACAAAAGATGCTTAAACTGATCAGTTTCTAAAACCATATATTATTTTTAACCCTAGTTCAAAAAGATGCTCCATACTTGCAGTGCTCAAGACGAGGTTGGACAGGGCCTTGAGCAACCTGGTCTAGTGGGAGGTGTCCCTGCCTATGATCTTAATGTCCTTTCCAACCCAAATCAGTCTGAGAGTCTATGGTTGTTGTGGTGTGATGTAGCTCTAGCTGCCCCAAGGGTCCTGATAGATGCAGGGCTTATCATTTGTGCTGCCTTTAGTGCTCGTCTATGGCTTTGTGCTTTCCCTGCTTGAGAAGAGATTTCAATTCCATGTTTTACTATGGATCCACCAGTGAATTTCTGCAGCTGGTTTATGGTTTTTAATAGCAGTTAGAGGCTATGTTGAATAATGTGCTGACCCCACCTTATTTTCAGCCTGAAAAGCACGTGTCATAAAGGTGGCAACCAACAGTGATGTCAGAATTTTAACCAGTCATAAGCCACAAGTGATTTGCTTCAGAAGTGACCCCAAAGTGGGAGGATTTAGTCTAAACCTAGTCTGAAGTCCACTAAAACTTACAACAACTGCTCATCATTTATCTCCCATTCCTTCCTCAAGCTGCTTTCAGCCTCCTGCCCACCACAGGGCAGCACTTGTACTGCTGTCCTTAGGGTTTTGAAGAGTCCATTTGCTTCCCTAGCTTTTTATAAGATTGGCTAAAATGCAGTGAAATCACCAGACAGTGCAATAAAAAAGGAGAGAATCCCCTATATTCTTCTGTTCAGCTGCACTTTGCTCTTGCTTGCCGTTTCCCACAAATCCAAGACTGAAAAACACAGAGGCATCCTTAAAGGGAGAAAAAATAAGGAGGGAGAACCATGTGACTCCACAACTTGGGACTTCAGTAATAAACTGCCAGATTTGGTGAGATTCCAAAGAAAACCATGGGAATATGCAATAGGACTCAACTGCACTGACCCTGCCCTGCTGTGAAATGGCTGTGCTGCAGAGATCCCTGGCTCTGGAAGGGCATCCTGGACATAAAGGCATGGGCAATCTCTCGTGGACCATCTGATTTAAGTCACAAGTTGACCCTGCCTTGGCTGCAGTGTCTCCAGGGACATTCAGCTACTTCTGTTTCCTACCATCACTGCCCAGAACTCCTGACTTTCTCTAAAAACACATCCCTGTGGAAATTCAGTGGCATTTGGGAACATCCGTTCAGCCAGACTGAAGCTTTCCAGCACGCTCCCATAGCATAGCTGGAAGCAGAGTGCTCGGTACAGATTTGGAGGGCTACAGAACAGCCAGTTCCTAACATTGAGGTAGAACTTGTGCATTTAATTTGATGAGGACAACAAAGAAAACTCTCTGCCTAAATACTGCAGGGCTCTGATGTTGGCTGGGAACAATCCTGGAAGCATGAAACAACTCAGTGAGTACATCTGGGAGGCTGAGACCAGGTATGCTAGCACACAGGTCCCCTAAGAGCTTGAGTGTGCCCAACTCATCACATTTACCTGGCTGCTGGAGAGCCTTCACTCTACTGTGGCATTCCAGACCTTTCCCAGGAAGTATGGGGTTTATGAGAATGGCCATAAATACGAGCAAGGAGCAGATTCCAGGGAGTTCAAGCAGGGGTAGCCAGTCTGACACCCTGCACAGTGGCCAAGTCACCAGGCTCAGATCTCTCTGGTGCGTTTCTTTTCCAGGAGCTGACGGACATAAATCACATCAGCTGTCTCATGAACCAGGAGCAGATCTGCACATGTCGCAGCCAACAACCCTTCACCATTCTTCCAGTCTCAGAGTCCAAGCAGCAGCTCCCAGGAGCAATTCCAAGGAATGGTGACTTTACTGGCAGAAAACAGGCCACTTCAAGCTGAGGCACTTGGATGCTGCTCTGCAAACACAGCGGGTCAAGTTTAAGGTGAAATTCTTGGCCCCCTGCTTTTGTTTCTGATGGTTTTTGTAGGACAAAGCTGTGTCCTGCTTCAAATCCCTCCTTTCCCCCTATACCTCGCTTGCTGGACACCACCTGCCCAAAGCAGCATTTGTGCTTGTGTTTGCCATCTGGACTATGCAAACAGTTAAAGATCTGTTAGAAAAGCAACACGATTTTGCTTGCTTTATTATTGAGAAATCAAAGCCCTCATGTGACTTTGTAGATGACTTAACACATTTATAGACCAGGAAGGAAGTGGAGCTGAACTACTCGCTTCGCTTTTCTGTGGGGCGGTTGCTGTGAGTTCAGCCTCTTTAACTCACAGCTGTGCAGAGGGAGCAGAAAATGAGTGCCCAAACGACCACCGAGCCCCCCAAATGTTGCTTCTTCAACATCAAGACAGCAACAGTGGCTCTAGGGATCTTCCACATGGTAAGTTATAGGACTGAAAGGGGGGCATAGGAAGAGGGAGACAAGAAAAGCGAGGTGTGAGCTTTGCAGGAGGTGTCGTCGTTGCAGAGCACAAGGTTTCCTGACTGTTGACTTTTCCGTGTTCCCAAAAGAGAAAACACGATGATTCCAGAGGGATGGGCAAAAGAGGCGCAGGAAAGGGGGAGCAGGAAGACCTTTATTGTACTGGGAGGGCTTTTCAACTGCTTTTTACCAACTGGAGCTCATGGAAATTCACTCTGCTTCCTGTTTTTCCCTCGCAGCTAAATGCAAAAGCTCTTACCCATGCAGGGGTGTGCAGCTTGGCCAGGGCTCAGCGTGGCTCCCTGGACCTGCTGTTTCAAAACTGGGCAGCACATTGGCAATGGGAGAACTGCAATTAGGAATCACTGCAGGGAGGAGGGATTTGGGCTCCAGGCAAGTGAAGGGTGGGTGGACAAAGCTGCCTCATTTCCCTGTCTATATCCAATTGGACACTATACGCACCATTTCGGTTTCTGTTTGGAGCTTGTGGCTGTGTTCAGCAGCCAGGCAGTTGGTGTAACCGCTCTGGGGTGGGCACAGATGGCATCAAGGATGCAGAGGAGCATGGGGGCCGTTTCTTCCACACCGCCTGGTTGCTTTCAGGTGGCTTCAAGTCACACTGAGGATGTGGTTTCGCGCACAGCAGAGGCACTTAAAATAACCCCATGGGTTACACTCAGTGTGCAGAGTCACGGGTTGGGAGGCTGCAGGGTGATAACGTTAACGGGGGCTCCCAATCCATTCCTTGTATGGGAGAAGTGGAGCCATAGCCTGCAAGTCCATGCTGAGCGTGGCAGCTGTAACAGCCATGCCATACGTGGGAAGGATATGCCACGGTCTCCCTGCAGCACCAGTCTCATTCCTGAGGCATCAGGAGCAATCCAAGCTGTCAGGGAAAATCCTTGTTACACCATAGCACCCATCTGACTCACACAAAGCCGAGGCAGCAGTCTGACCCGCTGGTTGAATGGGTTTGGATTCCATGATGCCATGCCTGTATAAGTCAGTGGAGGATTCTGCTCATGGAATGAAAGGCAAAGAAGTCTGGAGATCAGCTGGTTGCTTATGGGGGGTAGTAAAATAAAGGGAAAGCATTCCATGAATGATAGGATTTTATGGAGACACCAGGAATCAGCAGCGCTGTGAGCTGCTGGAGGCAGTGACCCAGGCAGGTGGCAGTGCTTGGGTGCAATGCAACCTCTCTGCACTGCCATAGGAAATGGTTCTGTCCCAGTCCAGAGCAGGAGAACAGAGTAACATGGATCTGCCCTGCATCTTCATGCAATGTAACCACCACAATCTTTGCATTGGCATTACCTGAAAGCCAGGCCCTGCAGTAGCATTTCCGTGCCATATTTCAATCATCTGGGGACCTCAAAAATATTATGAGGTTGGTTAAAAGAATCATGCAATTTTATAGCTTTTTTTTGCCTTCTGCTTTTTGAGCATCTAGATTACACCCTAGGCAAGTTAGACCTTTTTTGCCACGAGCTCAAATCTTACCATCTCACTGCTTTAAAGAAATTGCTGCATTTCTTGTGCATTCTTATGACCCCAAGGCACAAAAAAATCAATCAGATCAAAGCTGATTTCTGCACAAGCACAAGCAATTCCTGACAACCAATTAAACATACAGCTATCACAGAGGGATGCCCATGAACTGTTTAGAAATGGAACCCTGGGAGGAATTATTGCCAAGATCTGAAGAGGCGCTGGCAAAATTAAAGGGCTGTGCAAAGGTGGGAAACACAAGACACAGAACTACAACACGTTGTCTCCAGGGAGCTGTGAGTGCACCGTGAGATGCGAGCGATGTGTTGTCAGTGGTGAAACAGAAGGACAGAAAATGAATATGGTTTTTCTTAGCTGGGAGGGTGGATCATAAACTGGCCTCTTTTGTCTTTCTCAGAAGTCAGTAAGCGCTTTGAACTGAGGCACATTTTACTCCCATCGTGATGCCATTAATAATGGAGATTCCTGATTTGCACCAGGGTGTGATGGAGGAGGGTGAGACACCACCATTCAGTGCTGGTGGCTATCAGGGAATGCTTCGTTACCAGTGACATCGCATGAAGGATGTGTTATTTAAGGGTGTGTGGGTCTGTGGAAGGCACCAGGTGAGTGTTGAACAGCAAAAGGCAGAGAGCCTTGGAGTGAACCTTCACAGTGCTCACAGGAAAGAGTCTGCAGAAGAGGTTCAAAGATCCACTGAGGGTGGGCAAGGGAAGCTGTTTGTCTCTGTAAAATGGTGAAGGCAGAAGTCATAGGATGGATGTCCTGAGCCAGCCCCAATATCCAGCAGCCTCCCAGCCTGCCTCCAACAGCAGCCAGCATCAGCTGCTCAGATAGAAAGATACTGGAAGCAGGACAGGTACCAAATGATCCCTGCCCTGTGCATCCCCTGCAGTCAGAACTTCTTGAGCCTGAGGTTACATGAAAACTCTCATGTTCGTTGTGTTTAATAACCTCCAGCTCTGTTCTGCTCACATTTCCTTCTTAAACATTTCTTTCCATGTTTGGCAAATTCTAGTTTGACATCTCTGTGGGCTTCTTTCACACAGAACCCCATGGAAAACAAATTTTTGGAGAAGGTTGTCTTGTCTTCTTTAAGAGAGGACACAGAATAGCAACCACTTTTTTCCCTACCCCTTCTCCACCTTTTCGATCGTGTAGCTGCAGCTGGGTTGGGGGGGGGGGAAAGAAAAGGGGATTTATAACTTGGTAGTGACTTGGGTGATTTGTTATATCAATACTGCTGGTTTGTATCAGTATAAGTTATTGCTGTGAATCCTAGGGATGAATCATAGTGATGCTGGGTGATAGTAATGCCATCAAACAGAAGCTCTCGGGCTTTGTGGCGATGTCTTGTCCTCCTATAAATTAGATTTGTCTCACTGCTGATCTCTCCATAGACAGTTGAAGTAAATCGTGGGCATTCTCAAATAGGGAAGGCAAAGGAGGCGAATGAGCAGGAGACAGAGTTGTGTGCTTAGCAAAGCTTCACTGGGTGTTGCGAGGTGACTTCAAAGAAAGCATAGAGGAACTTGTCTTTCTGCTTATCAGCTCCTCCCAGGCACGGACAGACCTCAAGTTATTTGACATCAGCTTCAAGAAATAGGCTGGGAAGTTGCTTCTGTGCATACAGAATGGGTGGAAAACCTGCAATTCATTTGCTACCAGTCCTTGGTTAGAGCCAGAGGAGGTCTGAGAAAGCGGTCTCATATCTGGAATGTTCCTCAGGCCCAGTCCTCACCTGTGGACGTGACTCGTGTTGTTGCAGAGCTGCTATACATTGCGCTTTCACCAGGCTGTGACTGGTCCAAGATGTTCAGAAGACCTTGTGCTGCTCCCTCATCTTCCTGGAGCATCTCCGTGGTACAAACAAGGCAGGGAGAAGGAGGCAGTGGGCAGGAAAAGATAAAATGTTTTGAAAGGAAACCAACTGGGAGCTAAAAGCACTCCTCACTTCATCCTACCCTGCCACAACAACCACTTGTACATTAGAACAAGCTCTCAAAGTACCAGCATTTATATGTGGTGCTATTTGCCCTCAGAGTGCTGGATGTTACCTGTCAGCGTGGACCGCTGTCAGAAACCTTCACAGCACCGCAGTGCACTGCCAGAGCAGCGTGCCACTGTCCCCAATGACCCCTGCTCCTTGTGGTTTCGAGCTCTTCTTGCAGAGAAAAAAGAAAGAAGCACCAAGGCCATGTGCATAAAGAGAAATGATTTGGATTAGTCAAGCTACACATATTTCAGAGAGCAAAAAGCACAGGAGAATCACTAAGAGCGGTTTAACCCTGCTGCAGCTGCAGCAGTTATTCACCAGGGATGCATGCATCATACTGGTAAGATTCTGCTTTGCAAGACACCTCCAGTGCAGAAGCCTTGATTTAATGACTGCCTCAGTCCTACACTATTTTCTGGTGCTACAGATCTTTTACCAATAAATGTGAAGCACTCATTTTAAATAGAGGCAGCAACAAGATGAGAGGTGTCCTCCCAAAGTTGCGGCTGTAGGAGATAATATAAGGGCTGGCTGGTGGAGGGGCCCATTGAGTGCTGGAAGGTAGAATTTCCTGTTCTAAACCTGCCTCTCTGTTGTCGTGACATAGTAGCCCAAATTTAGATCTTTTCTTTTCAGCTTCCTCTTTTCAGTCTTGGGCTTTCTGAATTAAAAGCGTGATATTAGC
>JBCJKH010049967.1:0-13069 GCA_039877255.1 Loriculus beryllinus | reverse complement strand
GTCCCCTGATCATCCTCGTGGCCTCCTCTGGACTTGTTCCAACAGTTCCATGTCCTTTTTATGTTGAGGACACCAGATCTGCACACAATGCTCCAGGGGAGGTCTCAAAATAATAATTCTATCTTCTTGTGGTCTCTGTGTCAAATGTGTCAACATGCTTCAGTCTGTACATCAGCTTTGTGTGCCTCTGGAGCTGTGTCTGATGGTCAGACATGTGCTGCTGTGCCAGACAGCCTACAGATCTCTTCTGTGCAGATAAAATCATGTGTGAAGATGGGAGGACACTGCTCATGTCCATGCTGTGGGCGTCTGAGGATCTTTCATATTGCACCTTTAAGATTGCATCTTTCATGTTGCACATTTAGTAGCCCATCAGCTCCAGCGAGCTTTGCAGTCACTAAATCATCTGGTATCACTAGAACCCCTGACTGATACAGCACTTTGCAGGGAAAACTGCTCAATTTTTGCCGATATCACTGGTGTCTTTTGTAAAGAAAGGATGAGCTTGCTGAATGTCTTCATGGAGAAGGTTAGTGATGTCCTGCAACAGGGATCCTTTGTCTGATGTGTCCCATGAACTTTGGCCAGCTTTTCCCTCTACAGCCCTGATACTTTGTCCTTTGAAAAGACACTAAACATTTATTGTGGACTCATGAGAGTGCAGCAATACCAGGGGCTAGGGTGCCAGCTGTCTGGAGGTGATAAGGAAAGAACTTTCTCGGGACAAAGTGATATTTGTGTGGTGATGAGGTGGGGAAGGACATGACTGTGTGTGTTAAAAGCTTTTCAGCATTAGGAGTCAGTGAACAAACTGTGTTATCAAGTTACTCACAATTTACCACCAGCAAAAGAGGAAATCCCTTTCTATTCTGCAGATGAAAAGAGTTGCTTTCCTTTTCAAAGCAGGACGTGGGAAAGGTCCCTCACAGCCCTGCCCATAGCAAGCAGCAGTCCCTGACGTTGCTGCCATAGAGCTATTAAGAAGCCACGAAAGCTTGAAAAGAGGCTTTTTTACATCCTGGTCCACCTTGCAATACTCTAAACCCAGGCACTCACTCCAACTGTGCTGCCAAGGCCCACATGCAAAGAAAACATCTGTAGAAGATCAGCAATGCTGAGAGAACCTGCTTTATTTCTGGCACTCTAGAGAACCACCCCATGCAGGAGGTATTTTGTCCTAACCAACACAGGGCCTCTCAAATAAAGACATATAATACATTTGCTTTCAGGGCAGCCTCCATAACAAGATCAAGGGCTGTCTATCCTTGTGTTAAGGCGTCTGGAGGAAAAATACAAAAAAGAAGGGGAAATCAGTCCCACTAGACATTCCTAAAGGCTTTTTCTGGCCCTTGCCTTAACCAAGCACACGTTTTAACCATGTTTGACATCCTCACCCAGCTCAGTGTTGAGCCAAACAGAAGCTGACTTTGGAGATGGTCTAAGTACATCTGTGTCTTTATGCATTTGGCTATGCAGAACATAGTGAAAAAAATCTTTCAGTCACCTCCAGCACCTTTGAACTCAACTGATTTGAAACAGGCAGGTCAGAGCTCTGAGAGTCACAGTGGGTGATGATGGGCAAGGATTCCCTTGATGGGATTAAGGATCAGATGGGCCATTTGGGACCACCCAGTCCAGCCTTCAGCTATGGCTTTGACCTATGTTTGCCAAGAGGACCAAGCCTGGGAGGCTTATAGCTCTCTGTTATGCTAACAGTTTCTTGTAACATGGAAGCATTATAAACTGGGCACATTGCTAGGAAGGGGCAGAAAAGCCTAGTTGGGAGATAGAGGGAAGCCTAAAGACAGGAAGAGCAAACACAGCCAGGAGCATTCAGGAATGTTTTCAGTGTTAACAACTTCATTCCAGTCTTGCTCAGCTTTCTCCTTGTGTGTACTCAGGTGTTCATTCATGTTCTACTTTCTGCTGTTGCTCATGCAACATTAGTGGTAGATTGATCCTGGAAGGCATTAAAAGCAAGGAGAGACTGTAGAGACTGTGGAATACCTGAAGGAGAGCTGGTTGAATGCCCCCAGTCAAGATTTCTGCTCTTTCGTGCTTCATTATCATTCTTCTTGGAATAGATACGCAGACCTAGATTATTTTATTTATTTCTTTCATTGTAAGCTCTGAAACAGGCATTTACAGCTTTCTAAGTATTTCCTCTTCTATTAGAATCTCTGCAGTTCCTAGTAATGGTTAGCAAATTTACAACTTCTGCAGCTTTTCTCAGGAATAAATAGATGAAGGGATAAGAAACAAGGCTATAACCTTCAAAATATAGAGAAATGGCACTTTTTCTTAAGAATAGTGCAGTTAACTGTTATTTCTCACTGCCTTTCACAGCTTTACCAGTAGAGTCTATAGGGTGTGTGGGTAAAAGTAACACAGCCTAGTAACATTACAGCATATATGTTGAATCTGTGCTGAAACATATAAAGAGAGTTCTAGTCTGTGTGTGTGTGAAATTACCGAGTTTGCAGATTATTAGCATGAATGTAAAAAGCTTCTAGCACAGCATACGGTAAACACATTAGTGTTATATGCCAGAAAGCATCGTTTTCAGGAGCTATAGGTCTTGCTGACATATGCGGTGGAAAGGCTTGCTCTGCCAATTGTCTGCTTCCTTCATATCCTCTGACTCTGGTGCTAGTTTGAAGCAATATGCTTAATAGCCCTAGTCTAGGACTTTGAAAAATTGCAATACTATCTGTCTGCATGGAAAGTCACATATCAGTGACATTTGGTTGGCACAGTGGGTTTTGAGAAAAATGGCAAGGGAAATAGTTGGCACTGAGTTTCGGGGAAAAAAATATATCAGAAAGTGTGAGTCTGGTTGCAGTAAACTCACATTTTATTTGCTCATATATCATTTTGTCAGGGTTTTCAATAGTTCGTGTGGAAAATGTGCAAATGAAATCTAAAGCTGCTTTCACATATACTGAGGGTTTTTCCTTCAACCTAACTGGTGTTCTCACAGCCCTTGCCATATACAATATGCTGGGTAGTGCAATCTTGCCCTCCTAAAAATGATTATACAAACACCCAAAGTGATTTCTTTGTTAAAGAGCCTATCCAGTCACATTTTACAGGACACTTATGAGGCAGTGATGGGTGTGCATATGCATAAGTTGCTACCCTGGCATAGACGCATGTGGGCATGGAAGATCTGTATCTTCACTTGCTCATGTAAATATTGATGCTGTGGTTGCAGATCTAGAGGAAAGCAGCTGTATATTTCCAGTTCAGCTCCAATTGGAAACTAACAAACCACTTCCCAGCCACAGTAACTCTTCTCCACACCATAAATCACAGCCAGCTAATAATAATAATACTAAGGCGTCAGAGTGCTGAAGCCTTTTTGCACACTGGATGAAACAGCAGCCTTTTGGGGTTCAGGAATAAGGAGTTCAGAATCTCACTGCTGAGCTGGAATTGGCAGCTTTTGACAGTCTTTGTAGGAACTGCTTGGATGGGGCAGAAAGTCATCTCTGTGCTGGTGTATGGAAACCTCTTTGGAGTCCTTGCATGGTGGTGTTCCTGCACTTCTCCTCCCATAACTCTCCAGAGTGACTTTTCTACAGCCCATGATTAATTGTTGTAACACTTCGGCAATGAAATGTGCTCCTTGCATTCTGGCTCTGTAACACAGACCAAGGGGTGACTTCATGAGTATTTTTCATATGTGCAAACATCTTAATGCATCGCAACTTGAGCCCTTTTTCTTTAGGACAATCTTAGTTTTGAGCTACTATTGCCTTAAAACTCTTACCTAGACTATTGATGATGGAGCTATAAATATTACCACTAAAGATGCAAGCTATCACATATACACTGTATATAAAATACATGCACATTGAAAGCCTCCCCATTGTTTGCAATGGTTAATTCCGACACTGTTGCTTGAGAATCAGTTCAGAAAGTTATAAATCACAAAAATCGGCTCCCTACAATGTGCTGTTGAGGTAATTGCAGATTTTCTACGGTGATTGTTAATATGGCAACAGGGTGTTTGAGGGGACAAAAAAAAATGGGTTGGAGAGAAGGGAATAGCTCTTGTAAGACTCAGCTGTGCCTGACAGAGCTGTTGGAAGAGTAATAGTTTTTGTAAGGCAATAAACTGGAATCCCTGCCGTGCTTCGTTTAGTTTCCTAAATTCATAAGTGCAGCCTGTTTCAAAAAAAAAATTAATTAGTTCATGAGTAAAAAATCAAAGCACAGAAGTTTATATAGAGTGGTGTACAGCTTTCTTCTGATATGCTAATGGATGTTTTCTTTTATCTGAATTGCTGTTCAACAGTATTGAACTTTTGAATACGCCATATGTAATGTCTAGATCGCACTTAATGAGATACTGCTATACTAGTTCTATATTTTCCTCAACTTTACATAGTGTTTAATCCACAATCTTTATACCCCAAGACAGTGAAAATTGTGACTATTCAGGGAATACAACCCCTTATGTTTTCCTTTTAAGCAGTAATAAGCAGATCCTGAAAGAGTATGTTAACACAGCAAGGCTAAAGCCAGGGCAGTGGGCACAGGCCAGAATTTGCCATTGAAAAGCCCAGCAGAGACTATCAGCAAACAGCTTGTGAGCCAATGGTCTCCCACTCACCCCGAAAACACAACCAAGCAGGGCAGAAGTGATACGTGAGCCTGACCATCTGAGTAAGAAGGAATTGTGTTTTTTGTGAAGCTTTTTGGGCAGAGGTGCCTGGAATATAACTATTTGCTGCCAACAATTGCTTTTAAAATAGAGAAGCAATTCTTCTTTATACTAAAGGGAAAGAAACAATTTCCATAAAAGTCAAGCAAGGGTGAAACACCACCAGCCATGGTCATAGTTCCTACCCACATCCCGGGTTTGGTGGTTTAAGGAGGGATACATGCATGTGTTTTGCCACATGGTTTCATAAATAACCGAACTTCTGGCAATCGCCTTGTTATAATTGGGAAGGTAACAAGTTTGCTCCACAATTAGTGGGGTTATGTTTGAATTCTTTTCTGTAAACCCAGTGTTATTGATTTGGCAATACCAAATATAGCTTTAACTTCTGATTATTTAGCCTAAAAATAAGTTTTTTAAAAAAAGAACAAAAATACCAACTCTCTTTAAAATTTATTTAGAGAAGTCAGACAGAAAGTTCTACTCAATGGTAGTAGCTGCATATATCCTTTCTTGGGGTCCCAGTTATGCCTCATCATGTTGTTCTGTCATAACCAGCGTGTGAACTAGATGATCTTAAGTTCCTTTCCAGCCCTAACTATTCTATGATTCTATGACATATACCTCTTATTTTTAACAGAATTCTCAGTGCTTTCCAATAAACATTGCATGCAAACTGGGAGGGAAAAGACAGCACTTGTTAGTTCACCGTTGAGGGAAAGCAACCAGCTGGATGTAACAGTGCTCAGGCACCTGAGGAGCCCCATGGGCTGGTGACAGTAAAGCCTGTGCGGCTCTACCATCCAGATTGCTTTCCTGTGAGGAGCCTGGGATGTCTAATTAGCTGTGAACTCTGTCTGAACTTTCCTTGAGCTTAGTGCTACATTGTGTAGCCTTTCTAGCTGCTAATAAGGGGGAAAATCACACTGCAGCACTAATCTAATTCAGGTAAAAACAAACAAAGCATGAGGTATCAGTCTGCGGGAGGCCAGCCTTTTATTAGTTCCTGTACTCAAAGAGGTGCTTGTTCATTTAACCCAAAGTAGCCCTTTTTGTCTAGGACTTAGTTTAAAAGAAAACAGCAAATCATTTGCAGTAGTAACCTGCAAAACAGACTAAGGAAGTTAAGTGTGCAGGCCCTACACCTGGAACTAGCTCTGGTCTTTCTGTGGTTTTCAGCAGCAGAACTGGTTTTTAGGGAAAAGAAATGTGTTTTCCAAGATAGGCGATTTTCTAAAAGTTAATGTTCAGTGAAAAACATGTAGGCTTTTCATATTCATAGAATCATAGAATGGTTTGAGTTGGAAAGGACCTTAAGACCATGAGTTCCAACCCCCTGGCATGGGCAGGGATGCCTCACACTAGACCATGTTGCCAAGAGTCTGTCCAACCTGGCCATCTGTCAACCCAAAAAAGATCATAAACCCAAAATCTTTTACCTGAAATAGTACATTGCTATTCAGAGAACAGGTAAACAGGTATCCTGGCAGCCTTCTCTCTCCCTCTCCCATCTTTTTCTTCCCAGGAGAGCAAGTGGAGCTAAGAAAGCCAAGACGTTATGTAGCAAAACTTGGCCAAAGAACTACTCATGTGACCTAAACAGGATCAGTACAAGAACAGATACTTGTTGCTTACTAGGGGCTGAGGTGGCATCTTTTCACTCAGTAGCGCTGGATTTTCCTTCCAAGGTTCTCCATATAGCATCAATAGTGAAATGAATTCAACCTTTTGTTTTCAGAAGCAAAGAGAAACTTTCTCTTGTTGCTTCTACATCCATGAAAACACAGTGGGATTGAATTAAAGAAACATATGAAAAGTAAAAAGATCTTCTGTTATTAACATAAATAGGATTTCTGGACCAATTTTCAGATCTAATCAGATGTTAAGCTTGTCCAATCCATGTTCCTATGCATCACAAAGTGAAATCTTACAATCTGAACAGGGATAACCAAGGAATTTACCTAATTTTCATTGTTGCGAGTTTAATCCCAAATGAAATCTCCAGTATTCAGTTCCAGCAGAAAGGAACTAACATGAAACCGGCTGAAACTTCCCCAAAACCCTTTACACAACACAAAATACGGACCTGCAGCCTGGTGCAAATCTGAATACAGCCTGCAAAACCCTGCAGTAAGTGGGAACAGCATTTGCTTGTGGCCGTGGTGGAGATAACAGGGTTGAGCGGATGTTAAAGGCACTCTAAATAATGAACTGCTGAGTAAGAGCGAAGCCCGGATTACAGTACATACCTTATGGCTATCAGCAGGCAATACAGTGAATGGAAATGGTCCCTGAAAAAAGCATTCAATCAGGGAAATTGCCCCACCTGTAGTTCATTAACAGGATTAAGTCCTGATACAAAGTGACAGTCAGTATTTGTTTAGGCAAAAAGCTCACTCTCTTTGTAGTTTTTGGCATACCCAGCTGGCTTTAACAATATGGATCTGAGACA
The DNA here is from genome assembly GCA_039877255.1 of Loriculus beryllinus. Lineage (NCBI taxonomy): Eukaryota > Metazoa > Chordata > Aves > Psittaciformes > Psittacidae > Loriculus > Loriculus beryllinus. Next base: position 5,948 of record JBCJKH010049967.1, on the reverse strand, counting down.
GCTAGTGTAGCTTTAATGTTAAATTAGCCAGGGTAAAAAGCTTGCCAAGGCCAGGCAGGAACAAAGTGTTCTTTTTTTGCGAAGTTGGCACATGGGGCCAGTTTCATTTCAGTAGCACCCATGTGGTAGGTACTCCATTTCCCGCATCCACAGCAGCATTGTTCCAGGTAATAGAGGTCATTCTGTCACCAGAGCTGCACGCTACAGCAGTGTGAGGGAGATTGTGCTCTCTGTGAATCATGTAAACACCCCATCACTTGTTGGGAAAGGGTCCTGTGGGCTTTCGGGTACTTGGGACAGCCGAGCACAAGGGAAAAACCCAATGATCAGCCCTTCTTTTAGAGGAGACCCACGCTGCGGGAAGCCGAGGTCTGCTCTGAAGTCTAAACAAGAGATAAAGGCTCAAGCCCTCAGCTGGTAAAAATTAGTGCCGCTACTGTGAACTTCTGGAGCTGCTGCAGTTTAGTTTATTGTGAGACAGCTGGAGTGTGGTCTGCAGCATGTAACTGATTCATTGCTGCGTCGTTCCAGCTCCGTGCGGAGGAACCGGCGCTGGAGAGGCGGCTCATGCTCCAGTGCTTGCTAAATATGGCTGGTGGTCTGGATTTAGCTTCGGAAAATAAATATCAGAGGCTGTTATAACAGTTGTTAAATTGCTATTTTAAAATCAAGCGGATCGTAGTTTATCTCCCTTTTTGCATTTGGAGGCTAAAGTCTGGTTTTATGGGTGTTAGACAGCAGAGGTTGTGTCAACGTATTTAGGGGAATTATTTATGTGTTCCTGTACAACAGCGTAGTGTCCAAAGCACAGAAATATGCTATCAGTCATCACTACTTTCCTTTATAAATGCAACTACTGCACGACATTCCCGCGCCCCTGCTGCTGCCACCCCATTTCCAAGTTGCCCAAGCCCAGCACAAACTTCTTCTTGCACTAAGAAAATAATATGGAACTAAAACAACAAAAAATACATTTCTCATTCTCCATAGCTATTTGCTATGCATCTTCTTCAGAGCTTAATCTAATGCCTAGGTCTGGATGGTTAGGAAGAAGTTTTCTGTGGAGGTTCCCCTAAATCTGCTTGCTTGCACGTTTTATTCTGCAGTAGCTGATGCAAGAGCCACAAGTCAGAGCTGGACCAGTCATAGTGGTCACTGTGCTTCTCTCCAGGAGTGCAGCAGTGCTTATGTCTTTGGGGTCATCCAGCCCAGTGATGCTGAAAGTAATCTGGGTTTGAGAACTGTGACTTATTGTGTTTAAGAGAAATTAACTTTGAATCCTGGCCTTCTACAATGCCAGAATATGATATACTAATGTCTTAAATGGAATGTGAAATAAACATGGTAATTTAAAATCCATAAACCATTGTGAACTTTGGCATGAAAGGGGCAGAAAGTGCTGGAAAATTTGCTTATGTCATAGCTTAATAAATCCTAATGATTAAGAATCAGGCACACAGATAAAAAGAGCAGTGTTGAAAAAAAAAGAAGAACAATATATTCAAAAAGTAAAATATATTGCATGCCAAAGAGAAGACTGAGGTAAATATGGGAACTAAACTGTACCAATTCTCTACAAAATAGACTTGTTTACATCTATAGTTCTAGCATTGAAAGTAAATGTGCAAACCATAAAACGTACCCAAATCTGTCATCACTTATACCCAGAACAAAGCCATGGATAATGGACTATAATGCAATCTAAGTAATACTGCCATGAAAACAGAGTACTTTCATTTAGATCAGAGGATTGAGTTTGAGTAGTGTAGACTTACGAATACAATAATTCTTAGTCGTGACAGATTAGCCTGCCAATGTCCTACAGCACTCTGAGCTTTTATAGAAATGCCATCCTCAGTTACACAGTTTGTGTTAGTCTGTGCTCTGTGATATATATTAGATTGTGATATCTATGAGCCACTCAAGACCAAACTGAAATCCCTAAATCCAGTATAGCCTCAGAGATCATAACATGAGCTGCCCAAAACAACAAAGAAAATTGCACCGTTATCTCAGAGGATATAGGTGATCATAAGCAGTTTTTCAGAGAAGTAAGAAATAGTCATGAAAGGCCCAAGGAACTGTGAAGAATTATCCCTATTGCATGAGAATGTCTATAGTCAGCCAATGAAACTAACATCTTTCTAGTTGTAAACGGCATTTAAAAGTGTTGAGAACAGTGTTTTCACACACCTTTATTCTAATGTATAGGAAGCAAGCAGGAAACCAGGAAAATTTCATTTTCTACCCACTAGAAATTCCTATTCCAGATCCTACAGGTGTTAAAAAGCTTACAATTTCTCTTCCTTGGCTTTTATTATTCATATTTTGTGTTAGAACTTGTTAAACAACGTGTAGACATTGTCTGTCCATCTCCTGCTGCATGTGTACAGTCTCACACCATCAAAAATGAAATACAGAGTTCTTCTTTCTGGGCTTAAATTTTCCAGCAGTAAGGATGACTGTTACTTGCTAACCAAGGAAGATAATGCTCTGCTCATCACAAACTCACATCATACCTATCTGAAAACCCTCACCTTTGCCTTGCATGTTCTTCAAGGAGTTTTGAAACATTTTAAACTATCTCAGACCACAGGACAAATGTGCTTTAAGGCAATCTCTACAATCCTGGTGCTGATCAGAGCAGGAATATTGGTGGATCTTGCTTTGGCTTCGTTTCTATCTGTGTTCTGGGGTCTCAGAGGCTAGAAAATGAGGCCAAACTGGGGAAGGGTGGAATAAAGAGTTGGAAAGTAGAGATTTATGCCAGTGGTACTCCATGCATGGGAGCTGAGAAGTAACTAGAGTTCATACTTAGAATTAGAGCCTAAGAATCACTCTGGGTTCCTGCAATTCACGCTCAACCCTGATTGCTCAATTCTTAATATGTAGAAAGAGACATCATGAAATGTAAGCTGACATTTCTCTGCAGAGTCCTCCTTTGGAGTGTCAGATTGATTCATGATTTTAAGTTTTGCACTGAAGTGTAAGGAAGCCACTAATGCCCATATTCATGTTTTATCATTGCAATTATCCAAAGGTTTTATAACAGTGGAAAATATATGGAAAAAAAAAAAATATCTTCAGGGACCTAGAGAAGAAGCCAGTTGGATTTATTTAGCTACTGCATGTTGGATCATTGGATAGAAACTTGATAGTAGCACAGGAACATAGTAACGTCTTTTTAACTTGTTTTTATTCCACGTATTTTAACTCCACAGAGATTCCAAATACAGTCACTGCGACCCACAAGTGTAGTTAGTTCTCAGCTTGTAATGCATATGTGAAAAAAAGGCATCTGTCTGCTTAGCCAAGGTTCACTTGCGTTCATGGCATATGGAGCCGAACTTTTCCTGTTTTCTTTTCTGGCCGAAAAACCATGGTCAAGCTTCTATCTGGTGTAAGAGTGCTGATTTCTGTTGCTTCAACAATGAATAAGGCACATAGCTTATTTTTAGGCCAGATAATGATACCAGTAAAACAATACTAAGGACTGTAAGTTTGGCTCCCATTAATAGATTAAATGTGGGTAGATGCAAACAGATGGCATTGGGTGCTTTGTCGCTTCCTGGCAGGGCTGGCCTCATTAAAACAGCAATTTTGCTGAAGCTTTTGTGGCTGTGATTGAAGTTGCCAAAACTTTTAAATAGGCAGAGTTTCAAAGTGATAGTTGGGACGGTTTCCAAGTGTATCTGGCATAGTGCAGCACTCCACATTAGACTTGTAAAGCTGGAGGTTTTTGAGAATAAAGGAGATCTTTCACTTACACAATAGGCACTTTTATCATTTTATATGTCATCTGCTGTATTTGTAAGAGTGTTTGTTTCCTTCCAAAGAAAACAGTCACTGAGATGCGATGAAGAGTTATTTAGTAAACAGCATGCTAGATGGCTGCAATATCACTGACGCTTCTTCTCTGAGCTTTGTCAGAAACAGAATGGGGTGAAAATGTTCTCACAAATGAAAATTCACAGATGAATGTGGTTGAGAGGGGGAGACGAATATTTGGAAGCTCGAGTGCAGCTTCTGCTGCTGCACAATAGCGCAGAGTGCTGACAATTACCAACTTTTATTCAAACTGCAATTTGCTTCATCTACAGTGAGAGCTGGTGCTGCTGGAGGGAAGAGCAACACTGCTTGAAGTTCTCTGCTTGAAAACATGGGTATTTGCAAAAGCACCAGTATTTGTTACCCCAAGGAAGGGTGGCTTAGTACTGAGCTGGCACTCCGCAAGATGTCTTATTCACAGTGCTCCACTGCAACCAGCAGCAAATCACTTAACTTTTCTGTCCCTTGGTTTTTTCACACTCAAGGTGGTTTTGATTTTATTTTGTGGAGGAGGCAAAGGATATAAAATGCTCTGGAGATTAATTATTGCAGGATGCTAAGAAAATAAAACTCCTGCTAGTCGCTGTAAAATGGATAGATAGAAGGGTAAAGGACAACAGAAGTGGTTTAATATTTGTGAGTTAAGACTGAAACTGGAAGGTGCTACATCAGCAGGAAATACTCTCTCCCAGCAGTTTTGAGCAAGTTAAGAGTGGAGGGGTTATTTTTTGCTGGCAATTAGCAGATTGAGCCTTGGATCTGATGGAGGGAGGTATTGAATGAAAACTCAGTGATGAATCTGTTGAGTGGAAAACTTCTTTGACATTTGGAGGCGTGAACCCAATCTTTTATAGGTCTCAGGTATATAGCAAACATTTTCATTCCCTCGGTTCCAATAATATTACAAACAGGCCACATAGAAAACCCTGAAGTCTGATACACAGTATCTGGCTTTAGGAAGGAGATTAAGCTTCCACATGTGCTGGGTCTGTTGTAGTTAATGGCATATGAGAAACACAATTTTAATGGGCTCACAGATTATTTATTACGGGAGCAGAGCATCATAAATTTGATAACCAGATCCTGCTAATTTGCCAAAATATGTAAGAAACACATTGATGCAATTGTGTTTGCTCTCTGTGCACTTGTGTGGAATAGTTTATTTTATATTTATGGGAAATTTCTATTCAAAGGCAAGTCATGCAACGGTATGTGCTTCTGTGCTTACATGTGCAAGCTCTTTCACAGACATGCAAAATTCAAATGCAAAATACTGGCACTCCAGGGATAGAAAAAAAGGACTGTTCTACAATTACAGATTACAAATAACTTATAAATTGGCAAATCTCTGAAAGAAGAGTTTTGAACATGGCTATGTTTCTGCAAATTTATAGTAAAATATTACTTCACTAATGAAAGCAGAAACTAACAAATAAGGATCTGTTCCACCAATTTACTAACACTGGTCCTGGAGACATGAATATCTGTCTGATGTAATTGTGTTTTATCATATTGTTTGACCCATCTTCCAAGCGAGAAATCAAGAGCAGCCCAGCATGAGGGAGCTTCTAAGTACTTCCCTATCTTTTAAAATAAAATCAGAGAGTGATTCTAACTGTAATATGAAAGGAGCCAACTGTGTTGATGAAAAGTAGTTTGTTACTGAAACCCCATTCTCCCACAGGGCTGTGTTTTTATAACAAATATGAAATCATTCATGAATGGCAAAACCATCTCCAGTTTTAAATTAAAAGCAAGAATCCCATTCAAATTAGTGCAATGAACTGTCAGTAAAAGTCTCAAGAGATTATTAGTTTAGCTCTTTTTGGAAGGATCTGGCAGGAGAAGGAGGTGAAGGAAGGAACACAACCAAGCTGTGTAAAACCTCGTAATTACATGCAATGAATGATTATCACATATTTACATTCTTTCCGCTTTTGCAACAGAAGTTGCAAATTATTTGACTTGGACACATAATTTAAGGAAATCTAGAGAGGAACGTTTGACAAAGTCCCTTTGACAAGGGCCTATAGGGACAAGACAAAGGGGAATGGCTTGAACCTGCCAGAACAGGGGAGACTGAGCTGAGCTCTTAGGCAGAAGCTCTTCCCTGTGAGGGT
>JBCJKH010049965.1:13198-31073 GCA_039877255.1 Loriculus beryllinus | reverse complement strand
CTCCAAGCCCCTGTGTCCAACCTGGCCTTGAACACTGCCAGGGATGGGGCAGCCACAGCTTCTCTGGGCACCTTGTGTCAGTGTCTCACCACTCTCATAGTGAAGAATTTCTTCCTTATATCTAAGGATATAGATATATCTTTTCAGTATAAAATTGATTTATCTGATCTTCTGCATGAACACGGTGTACTTAAAATCAATTTCATTTTTTCCATTTTAAAATGTTCAGATTTTGAAGACTGATTTTCCTGCTATCTGTACATTCATGCTATTTCTAATGTAAAGGGATGCCGATAACAATGAACAAAATGTTTTCCATGTGCTGGAAAGGAGAGAGAAAGGCTGTTTCAATTATGGTTAATTGTGGTGGCTTTGCTACCTCTATTCCTCTCCACTGAAAACGCATGCTTCATTTGAACCTCTTACATTTCTTTGACCTCTCCTTGTTTACCTAATGTTTTATTCATTAGTAAGATATGGCAGGAAATGTCATGTCATTAGTGTTGTATTTGTCTACTTTGAACACCATCAACCACTTTAGATTGTATTGATTCTTCCATTAACAAATCAACAGATTTACTCCTTTAAAAAAGAAAAAAAAGACTTTAACCCTTTGTTACTACTTAGAGCATGGAGCTTCTTCAAGGCAGAAGTTTTCATACTAAGAAGTTTTAGGTCCTAAAATTTCTAACAAGGTGACAGCACTTCTGCAGGTCGTGTAGTCTGATTAGTATCTCCCTGCCTCTCCTCCCTTTACTTACTGTTAGATGCTCAGCGTCTCACATGTTACACATGGTAAATTGATGAGATACATCTTGAAATTCCCAACTTTTTTGTAATAGACATCTGCTCCAGAGAACTGGCAAGCCTAAAAAGTTCAGCTGCAGATGTGTCAGCCTGAATGTAAGAGGTACATATTGCAGGCAGTGACTCACTAGTTCACAATGGAGTAGCTTTCTACAGTCAATGTTTTCCTCTGGGAGAAAAAAAACTGCGGGGCTGGGGGCTTTTTTTTTTGCTCATGTGCAGACTTCCATTCTACATTAGCATCTGGTTCTGTATAAAATGAAGTAAAAAGAAAGTTGGGTTTTTTTCACAGTGGGGAAAATCTTCAGAAAAGACATTTAATAAACTCATTGGTCTTCCATGCAGTTTACCTTGGAATTTGCCAAGAGGGGCTCAGGTGTGCACAGATACCCCTAGCTATTCTAAGAAGGATAAAAGATAATTTCTCTAGAGAGACTGATCTCACAAGTGTGTGGGCATGCATTTATTTAAGCTAGGAGAGACTGGATGAAGTGCAAGTGACCATCCTTAACATTAAAAAGTTATCTGGTTTCTGATCCATAGTGAAAGACAGCAGTGGAAAATTTCAAGTCTTTCCACAGAGGATGGTCAGCAGACAGTACAGCTATCTTGGCTGTCACAAGTGAGGTGGCGTACAGCAACTGCAGCAAATAAGAAATAATGGAGTTTTTACTCGTAGGAAGAGGTTTTGCAGTTTTGCAACCTGTAGTTAGAGGTTGGGGGGACGAATGTTTTTGTCTAAGAATAAATAATAGCATCAGTGGTCTGTGACTTACAATGTAGTATAGTAATTACCCTGCTGGACCAGATTTATACCTCATCTTTAATCAAAAACATGCATAACACTAAGCTGGCCACCCTGGGCTGGAGAAGGATAAGGAAGAGGAGAGCATTTTATGTATTTGGCTCTAGAAACTGAACACTAGAGCTCTAACACATTATTTTTTAAACTAAACAACACTGTGAAGCATATGTACTTTTAATGGATAGAAAGACGTGGTTTAGTACACAATTATGTGAAAGACTTTGGAAAGCTTTTTCTTGAATATATTTTAACTCAGTCAAAATCCAGACATCTTTACCTAAATATGTAGTCTCTCCATTTGATACATTTTCCATCCCTGATGTAAAAGAAGGCTGACTGTTTCCCACTCTTTCACAGAGAAATGCAATTACTTTTTTGCAGCTTTCAGGTACGAAGCAAAAATGACAAAAGCACAGTATTTTCAAAATTCTCTGATTTCAATAACATTAAAAATTAATTTCTTCATAAAAGAAGTCCTACTTTTTCCTGATTTAACCACAGACTCTCTACAATGTTCTCAAACATATCAACAAGAAAATGCCCTTTGTGCAGAAAATTAAAAAGTTACTTATTACTGCACATAAAAACACGCTTGACACGGAAGCTCAGCCAGACTGCTGGCTCATTTTTCTAAACTGATGAAGGTCTTGGGTATAGCTTCAGATTGGAGTCCTGAAATGAAATGTAATTTAGCAGAATGGAGAGCAATTATTTGGCTGCATATCAGCATTAAGTAAATCTGGTTTATAAGGTAGCTCTGAAACTGGCATCCTTTGGTGCTGTATCCATCAGGGCCCAATTTTGAAAATATTGAGTAGAATTTGAGATTCTTAGATTGCTCAAATCGTATCTTACCTTCCTTTTACAATGGCACTTGCCCTTACAAACATCCATTTTCTGTTAAGCATTATGAGTAGCAGAGGTGATTTTTTCTGGTACATTCTTGTAACTGAGGAAACTGGTAAGAAATTGCTTTGGCTGAGGCAGAGCTGTTGCTCCGAGTGCATCCTGCTCCCATAGTACTCTCACACTCCTCCCTGTCAACAGCTTTTCATGCTTGCTCCAATGCGCACCCAGCATTGCTGAAAAGCAGATCAAACAATGGAAAGAGCAATTCAAAGCAGTAAAAGAGAATGTCCCAAGACTATTTATGCTAGGTTTACAGCCTGTTTATTTACCTGCTCCAGAAGAAAAATATAATCAGTACCATTAGTGCACCTCAGCTGTATCCATCGCTGTTTCTATGCCCTGTCAGGAATTTTTCCCCAGAGGATGTCTGGACAGCAGCACCTACGTTGGCAAGAAAGAAGTTAAATAATCTGAGCAGAATTCTGTAAGCTGCCATGGTGTCTAGTATGCCAAACTCTGATAGTAAAGATGGACCAACAGAAAAGCTGTCTGTCTCCCAGTCAGTTGCAAAGGCACTGATAAAGTTTACAGCAAGGTTTCCTTTTTCCGATAACTTTGTCTATGTTAAGCCCTGCAACATTAATAGCTCTACATTAAAGTCACTATTTCAGGAAAGTTTGTGCTATAGGATCACTTTGGTACAAGAACATTATATCAGACTAAAATGCTACCTGCTTTAACGCTATACCATTTTGATATGTAAAATATTGCTCTGTGGGAGACAACATACTTAGTCTACCTGTTTATACCAGCCAAGAAAGGGCATATAAATTTTAAAATCCTAGGCCCTGTCCTCTGTCTGTTAATCCCTGCTTTTCCTCACTAGAAATGCTCTGAGCGATTAAATGACAAAAATTAAGTCATTTTACAGCACAGCTTCCACAGAGTACTTCCACTGGTGTACATCCTAAGCTCAGATGACCAAGAACCAGCGTGTTACATCAACAAGTCTATTTAATACAACCAAAGCTGTTTAAAGGAAATCCCTTTAATTCTGAGGAAACTGAGGCACTTGATTCTTTGCTTAACTAAATGACAGATAGTTTTCCAAATGACTTTGAAAAAAAATGTTTTCATCCCCCAAAAATCTAGAATGGGAAGGACAGGCAAAGATGTGGAACTTTTATTACAACTTTATTAATAGATAGGTTAGACAAGGAAGTAGTTACACTGCATATTTCCTTATCTTTATCAATAGAAAAAATAACCCCATCCTTTCTACTTGAAAATTAAGTTCAAGTTCTTTTTCAGTCTTAATTAAGAAATTGTCCTTTTCAGTTTCTTGATCTGTTGAGGTTTGACAGACAAGTCCTGAAAAGTTTTACAAAACTCTGTGGTTTTTATAAAATGTCTGAAGATAATTAATTTCCCTCTGGCTGTTTTTATACTGCTGAGTCACCTGTTGCAAGGCCTGAAGATAGCAGGCTTTGAAAGTAAAGAATATTTTTAAAAGCAGACAATAGGGCATTTTTACGTTAACTTCTTTCCCCTTATACAATTTACTGAGGAACATTCCCTACAGGGAAGTGTGAAGCAATTGTGGCTTGCTTATTGTGTCTTACCTTCTTAGACTTCAACCCATCAAAAAATGATAGGGCTAGTAACACGTCTTTCCAAGTAGTTCATGGCTTCACATGGGAGTTTTTAGGTTCTTCATGATACAACAATTATCTTCATGACAGGTCGTTGTCTTATTCACAGTTAATCAATGCCTGGGACCTTAAATTCTTATAAGCATGTATCCATTACTTTGATTTCTGTTTGATAATTGATTTGTCCTGAAGCATAATAGGGTGACGTGTGCTGACATAATTTTATTACATTGCTACCTAGGTTAGTGTTCCTGCCTATGGCAGGGGGGTTGGAACTAGAAGATCTTAAGGTCCTTTCCAACCCTAACCGTTCTATGATTCTATGATTTTAAATTGATACCCATTTAGTAATAGCAATGTTTGCAGATGGTTAGGGTTTGCATACATTACCATTACTATTTCCACATTCAGGGGAAACACTTGTATGGTATAGTGAGGATAAAATACAGTAGTCAGAAACTTGCAGTCTAATAGAAACAACAAAAAATCTGTTGAGGAGGAAGATACAATCCCACAGTAGCAATCTGGCTATTGTTGGAGTTTAAAAGTGCAACTGCTCCTTCTCTTGTGCTTTTTTGAAACAATTAATTTGTGTAGAAACAGATCTTTAGGACCAATGTCCAATAAAGGAAACAGTCTTTCAGCAGAAAACTTAGTCTTTCATCATGTTCAATGAAAACAATTTCCCTTGCCATAAGATGAAGACAGATGTGGAAGACAAGCTAACTTCCTGGAACAGCATCCACACAGTCTGAATCAAGACAGGTAGGGCAATCTCGTGTTTCTGCTTCTCTTGCCCATCCCTCCTTTAAATCCTCATCTGCAATTAGTGATGATGCATTCTAATCCTCTTCATACAAGCTATCAGAGGATTGTAACTTCATATGGGAAAAATCAGGGGAAGAAAAATTGAGAACAAAAATCCTTCTTCCTTACAAAAACATTCAATAGAAAAGAAGGAAAAACTAAAATAAAAAGCAGACAGACTGCACAGAAAGGTTTGTTTAGAACTGCATAACTTCAGAAAAACAACTGGGCTTTCAATTTATTGCTGCTCCTTGAGGGCCTGAGATCTTGTTTGAGGGTTCAATTTATGCCTGCAAAATTAATTTCGTACTAAAGTAGTCATACTTGAGAGCAGATACTATCCTCTTTAGGTAATAAAAGAAATCATTGTAATAATCAGATTTGCTTCTTCAATCAAACATTAGCTTAAAAATTGTCAACAAATATTACTTACAAAGACGATCCTACATTTTTAACCCTTCACTTGCTGTTCATTTTCATCTTTGTCGCTGCCTTCTTGTCCATTAAATGGCAAAGGTTTCTTTTTATTTCATGGCAATGAAAATATAAAAGGAATTGTTTATTTATACACAGATTATATAATGTAATGCTGCATCCTCAGCTTCAAGCTCAGGAATATTTATTGTACTCAGATAAATTAGCTTTTTTATTATTATTATGCCTATACAGAATACATATATTTTGAACATATTTCTTTCATTTGTGGCAGGGAGATTTTTTTTGACGTTTGAGCATAGGCTCTTCCTTTCTATTTTATGCATCTGCCCTCTGGTCATTGTCAACCCCTGCAGTCACAGGAACAAATTCCTCTTTATTGCACTGTCAGTGCGCTGTCATTATTGTGGACTTTTTCTTCTTCTGGAAAGCTGTTTTGTAAGTTGTTTTTGAGTCCCAACTTATAAGTTTGGGACTTATAAGGCTTTACTGATCCATCGTTTTCTGGCACATCTGATGCAGCCCTTGTAAATTTGAAATAAAAAAGAGAATTTTCATCCAGCTATGGACATCAAGTCATTCTGGGAAGTATTATCTACTTCTAACACCTTTCCCTCAGGAAATGCAAACTGAGCTCAAGATCACAAACAGACTTCTGTTTGCCTTTGCAGTAAGGCCATCATTTTCTTTATACCACCTCCAGCTCCTGCTGGCATTTAAGAAGATGAAGATTTGTGTGTGATTCTGAACCTAGGTCTTCTGCACAATAGCAAATGGTGCTGCTAGTTCAGATTTTAAAACAGCAGATTCATGTAAAGCTGGTTTTTCTCCCATAATTATCTTAGCACACGATACAATTTAAAGAGTGTTATTTAGCATCCTCTACACAGTAAGGTCACTTTTGTCATGGAATCTTTTCATATGTTATTTTTAACCACAAAAAAGCTTGCCTTTGTATTTCACACATTTCACAAGAATTCGTTTTTCACAAGACCAAAGCCCTCACAATATCAATGTCTTTGCTACAGAAGGAGGGCTGGAATTGATAGTTCTGCTTTTTGGTTACTGGCAGACTTCAACATGATACAGTAAATATTCAGACAGCAGAAGAACTCTGAGGCTCGAGAAGTGACGGGAGGAATAAATGTGCTTCAGAGATAGAGGCAGGTCCACAAATAATTCTGCTGGACTGCTTTCCAAAAGATAGTTGCTGCCACGCATAAATTGAGATTATTGGGATTTTGAGCAGATGAGAAATGATTTTATGTTGGGTAAAAAGAAGTTTGTTTATGCTTAGAAATATTAAGTCCTCATAAGTACAGGACAGCCCTGTTCATCTGTTAAAAGCTTGGCTTCTGTTCATTAAACAAAACAGTGAGTTCATAGGATTTCAAGCAATTTCCTGATTTTTCCCTTTAGCTGGGGATGTTCTGCTATAACGAAAGTTATCCTGGTTGTAAATCACTCAGCAATGGCTCCAAAAGTCCTTATTTCTGTAGTTCTGTAATTTCTTCCTCTCTGATCTCAGTTTATAGGAATCACTATTCTAAAACCAGTCTCAATTACTGATTGAACATTACCAATTTTTTTCAGATATTCTTAGAAAGCTAAAAGAAAGTGTAATTCCATATGAACTTCACCTGCTGGCTATGGAGGATCCTCCTTGGAGATGTCTGTTCAGTTTCTGCACTGAACCTCTAAGATCCAGGGTACTTTCATTTCAATTAAGCTAAAAACAATGGGAGATAAAACAGCTACGTTCATAGTGCTATATCATCAACAAGGACTCCCACATCCATCCTCCCTTCCCATCCAGACAAGATCTTCATAAGGCAGTTTGTAGATCTGCCTGCACAGGAATGCCTGGCACCACTCCAAGCTGAATAAGAAGTTGCAAATAGTTATCTCAGTACCCAGGTGGCCTCCGGATCCCCTTCAGAAGACATTCGCTCCCCGTCCCGACAAGAATGAAGTCACTGGATGGTGTGCCAACAACGAAATGGTTGACTCTATATGCACACACATTTCAGGGATATTCCTTTTTGCATTAGAAGACCAGGAGACATAATTAGGAAGGGACTGAGTGTAAAGAACAAGGTGCCAGCAAACACAGTTGAGAGGAGGATGAAAACATGAGGATGCAAAAACTGGAAGGAAAGGAAGATGGGAAAAGGATAGACTGTAGGAGGAAGGCATGTATGAAAAGGATCTCAAGACAAAAATAATCTGTAAAGTCTGTAGGTGGTACCTAGACATTCTGATACCTACAGTTTCTTACCTTAGAATGAAACAACATAGGAGATCTCAAACAGGAACTAAAACCAGTTTCCCATCCCTCTACCCCTTAAGATGGAAATCCTTTTGAGTATTTTAAGATCACTCTAAAACTATTCTGGCTGTTGTGCACTACTGCGTTCTCACGCAGAACAGTTTTGCCACACCTGGAGGATGTGTTGAGAGAAGAGAATGGACACAGTAATTACACTAATAACTTCCAAGCAAAACCAGACAAGAGGGCTACTCTGCCTCTGCCTTGATAATTTGTTGGATGATACAAAAGAGATACAGCTGAGAACATCAATACTCACATCTTGAGTACTGTGTATTCCTGTAGTAGGTCATGATGGCCACACCACCTTCTGCCCTTCTTGGCCTTGCCTAGAGATAGAGAAATCTGCACTGCAAAGGAGGGCAGGGTAAAGAGCACAGGCAGTCATTTTACTATTTAAATTCTATAATTAAGTGCCATTTTTTAAGATTAATGCTCTGTACTGAGCAGGAGACTAATTTTTGAAAAATGTCTTATATCTAGCAGCGGCAGGGGTACAGAACTACCTGAGAGCTTCTGCTTTTCCATGGTTTTTCAACATGTGCATGACTGATGTTACAACTCATGATTTGCCGGGTGTCTCCCTGGCAGGGAGGCTATTGCCCTTCCTTTAGCAGTAATGAAACATGGACTTCCTCCCAAAGTTGCACTGACAACCTCAAGAATCCACATCACTGACTACCCTAGCCTACGCTGTAATGTCGAGTAGATGGTACAACCAGTAAGTCTGTAACGATACTCAAAACCTGCCCCAGTGCACTTTGAGCTGTAAGAACCCATTTGGTACCAGATCACAGTCAAATGTTAGTATAATTATATTCTAGAATAATTACCATGTTATTCAATAATGTGTGCAAAAATATTAAGTTTCATCTTTTTTTCAGGAAATCAATGATCGTACCTTATTTAGTCACTTGGTCCTCTTGTTAACCCTTCTTACAGACTTCTTTTCTCTTTTGAAACAAGAACTGCTTTTGGTATCTGATTTTCTACGTTTTAAGTACATTAGCCACTTAAATATTTTATACTTAAAAATAATAAGCCCATTCTTGATCGAATGCTGCGTTTCTCCTTGTTACAGGCCACACTCTTTTGCAGTGTATTTCTTCTTTAGGCAGTTGCTTACTGAGATTACTAACTGACCTTAGTATTTTTGATAGTGCAAGAAGCAATGCATTGCCATTCAAACAGCACATACTCTGGCATATTTATGTTCTTAGCTTAATAACATGAGGCCTAATACTTCAAAATGCCAAGTACGGTGGGCTCCCACTGTAGTCAATAGAAATTAACTATCAGTACTTCAGAGTTGTACCCGAGTGCTAAAAGCGTAAGATACACTGTAAACTACTGGCTTCACTAAACAGCAAAGGCTTCCTCCTCCGTATCCTTTTACCAACCATTTATCTTCAGGAAAGTTTTTCCAATTTCTTGAATTACTCAAGTAAAGCCAATTTCAAATTATCAAATCTGGCAAGTTTTTTGCTGGTCGTTAGCCTGTTACAACACATTTCAGACATTACCAGATGTCCTTTTACACAAACTCAGTGGTGTTTTCCTGACATTGGCGTTGAAGCTTTTAAAGAATCCTTCCCAGTATGTTGAAGAGATCCTGCAAATTACATTTTAGGCCTTCTGAAAATGTTTTCCTTCCCCTGAAGCAAAGATCTTTCATTGTCACTTACAGAGTCTACATTGATGTTTTTTCACTTTCTCTCAGGTTTCTGGCAGTATCCGGTATTGCTAAGGGATATTTAATTCCTACTTCCAGTCCAGTCCCTAGGCTTCCTGGCACAGAGGCAGCTTTTCCAAGACTATTCCAAACACAGGAGATGGTGAGTTGCTTTCTACCCTGATATGCAAAGATTCTACACTTGCGCTTGTAAGGGAGATCAAATTCATTTAGTTGGGATTTTCATATGGGTTATGCAAAGCATGTGGAGTGGAGAGTTTTGCTGAGAACTACAAGACTGAGCTTTCCTTAAAGTAGTGCAAGAGGAGAGAAAAAGTTAAAGTAACAGAGCAAGCAAACATAGCCAGTTGAAGGTTGACCTACGAGGTTACCGCAGGCTTAACAGAGCAATCTGCACACGATGCAATGAGAGGCTACAGCCCAGCCAGGGAAAAGATGTCAAAGAGGACCATCAGCTTCAGAAAATAAGGGCAGTGGCCAATGGAGGGATGACTGAATAAATGCAGAATGTCTAGCACAGTCTGAGAAGTTCAGGCACTGCAGGAGAAGCTTAGTCTGCAGTCCTAAATCTGACTGACCTTCTCCATGGCCTTGGACGTTTAAATACTCAACATCTACTTCAACTAAGGGGGAAAAAAACAATGGTGGCAATATAATGCTTCATTTCACAGATACATTTTAAAGACTTAACCTTTGTAAGACATTTTGAAGATGAAAAGCACAGCAGCACTCATTACTCTGCTTAACCAAATTTCTCAGTGCCAAGCTGAACCTAAAATCTTTTGATGTTAGCTCATCACAGAGATATTTTGTGAGAAGATTTTTCTCGCTTTTGTATTGGCCTGTGGCCATCTCATGCCACTGCAGGCTTGGTTTTACTTCTGGTTTTGCTGTGTGCAGTTTTTCAGAGTGACTTTTCCCATAGCACATAACTATAGACTCTTAACAACAACAAAGATGAAATCCCCAAAACATTGTTTCCCATAGCAATTTAAATACAACAGCTTATTGATAACATTACATAAAGTACTTACAACTGGTTTGAATACGAAAACATTTAAAAACAGAAGGGTGAAATGTCTTGCAACAGTATCAAGAGATAAAATCAACATTCAATATTGAGACACCTGGATAATAAAGTAATAAGAAACAAATTAAAATCTTCAAGCAGTCAATTGCCTGAGCAAGCTCACATGAAGTACGATTGCTCGTAAGTGGACCTGAAAATTGAACATGCTGAGAGAGACTAGAGCAATGTGCCACCATTGTGACATTCAAACATATTCTTCCTGGGATATTTAACAGCATTATTTTTTGGCTAGGAGAAGAAACAGACCCTCATGGCTGATGTTTTCACGTGTTCAGCACTCCTTACTCTGCCTATATCTACACAAGTTCAGAGTCCTACCAACCCAGGGTCATGTCTGCACTCTTGGTGACTGAAAGATTTGGCAAGGTGTGCTTTAAAGGTCTCTCTCACAACGAGAGGCAAAGAAAAGGTTACTCTGCTTGTAATAACAGAACAATTAAAAAGTGTCACTGCATAACTGTAAAACTGACCAAAGTAAAGTCATCTAATTGATTCATGCTAACCTTAATGAAACATACAGATTTTAGTGAAAAATGAGTCAGAATACAAGCCAGTTTCATTCCGCCCTTAAAAGCCTTTTCTGCTGCCATGAGGAATGCATACAGAAAGACAAAATTCCCAAACTTGTACAATTTTAAACTTCTAAGTTGGATTTTACCTTGGCCAAGAATTCTTCTAACTGCCATGTTAGAGGATGAATGAACCAGGTAGTGGAGGTAGCAGTTCAGTGGGAGCTCTTTTGATCTATGACCTCAGCCCATTGCTGACTAATTCAGCTTCTAAAAGGGGGACTAAAGATTTCATTGTAAATCAGGAAAAATTCGTTGCATATCTGTAACAAGACTCACGTAGCAAGGCAGAACTGTCAGGTCTTCAGGAAAACAGCAGGGTAGATGATACTCTTTGTCTCCAGCAGAGTTTCCGCCTGAAAGTTGTGAGCTAGACTGCATGAAACAAGTGCTCTAGTCCATATTGGGTTCAGCTATGAAAATTAGCAGCATCTGTATCAGCTGCAGGTGGGGAGTTAATGCCTCTCAGCATGACTGTGCCTGTAATATAGAAAAAGGGGAGTTTTATGCTGTATCTGGGAAGTTCAGCAGTCAGGTGTGGAGAAAGTTTGTCTTTCCTTTTCTCTTGTCATTTTTAAAACCTACATTCTTTCTTACTATTTGCTGGTTTGTATCTAGTACAAGAGAAATTTTGGCTATTCATGGTTCTACTGTAATACCTGTGGTGACATTATAGAGGGAAATTGCCTGGTAGGAGAAAATGAAAAGGAAGTATAATCAGGGCTTTTATTCCCTCCTTTTTTCTTTGATGGAAATGGGTTTGCTGGCTGTACGCTGGCTTCTAAAAGATAATGACAGACTGGCAGCTTAAAGAAAACAGGTCTTGACAGCACACCAAACATTTTGTAATAGTTTGTGTCGTATAAAGCACTTTCATACCATCTGTGCTCCAGCAGCACAGGGTTGCTCTGTCCCAGGCAAAACCTTTTGTCTCTGCATAGGCAAAGGAGTCAATGGAGCCAAGTATCAGATTTATAAGCTTTGTCTCATGCTGGATGTGTGTAGTGTCAGCTTCTCCTGTAAATGCTCTCTGTATTCCCGACTTCCTACAGTCTGTCAAGAGCTGCAGCACAGCTCAGCAGAAAGGCAGGGATGCAGAGAACTATGAGTTCTGCTGTTATGTTAGTGCCACTTTTTGTTTAATACTGCCTTGACTTGCTGAAGAAATAACATAAGCAAAAGAGGAGAAGCAAATACAACTGAGAGGCAGGCATGTGTCTCAGCGCTTGTTATGCGAGTCACTTCTATTTTGGAGAAGGCAGGATATTTTAATGAGGAAAACAGCACTTTTTCAAGTATTTCTTTAAAAAAAAAAGTAAAAAAATAAAGACTTTGTAAAGACAGCTTACTCCTAAGATCAAGATAAGTAATGCATACACTATATGCAACTTAAATAAAAACCAGGAGGGAAATTAGAAAGCAGAGTACCCTGATTATATTAAATTGCCTTCTTCAAGCAGTGGTGTTTGTCATTATTAAATAATTGTATGTTTCTTAATATTGGAAGAAGGGAAATCATTAATGCTAACACATAAGTAAAATAAAGGATTATTCCTTATAGCACTATCAGGCTTGGTATTTGTGGCAGCAAAATCCCATATACCTATGGCAACGGAAAAGTAATTCAGTTGCCAAAATTTTCTTTGATCTGAAAGAATTTTAAAAAAAGAAGAAAATTTCTGAAAAAAGAGAAGAGCCCCTCCCTTGCAGTAAGCCCTAAATGCAGCCTCTGCTCTCAGTATTGTCAACTTTGAAGCTCAATACTTTTCTCATTATCATCCCTGTTTCATGGATTTTCTAACTTTAATGAATCTCTGTGCACAGGCACAGAGCTATTTTCTTGGCTATCTTGCTTCACTATTCTGATAGAAGCAGTCTTTTAATTTAAAACATTATTATTGAAAGTAATGCTTGAAAGACTTATCTGAAAGATACATTGTTTTAACAATAGTTGCAAATCAAAATGCAACTGTCTAGATACTCAATTATATATTTTAATGGAAGACTTTGAGTAAAGCTTACGCAGGAAAGAAAAAAGTACTTACCAGCATTTATCATTTAAATTACCAGCATATATTAGACTATTCATGTATTTCTTATACCTCAATAAGGTTGAGACTGAAGCTAGTTCAGTAGACAGCACTTGGCTGTGAAGGCTCTGCCCTTGGAATACATTGCCTCAGCAGTATGCTAAAAGGGCAAGGTATTCTTGCATCTTTTCTCCAATGCATTAAACACCAGCATCTTTCAACACCTGGTAGTCTTATATTATGCCACTGACTCTTTTGTAAGCCACATAAATATTTACCATCTTTTTGTCTTTGACTGTACTCCAAACTTTCTTCCTTTGTGATCTTACAGGGTACTACTCAAATATGCTTAAGCTAAGGGTTGTTTATCAGAATTCACACTACACAATGCCTTCACTAGGACACACATCAGACACTATGCTGCCCAAATTATATTTGGTTTTACTTTTAGTTTTGGATCTTGT
This sequence comes from Loriculus beryllinus, assembly GCA_039877255.1. Lineage (NCBI taxonomy): Eukaryota > Metazoa > Chordata > Aves > Psittaciformes > Psittacidae > Loriculus > Loriculus beryllinus. The sequence goes on along the minus strand of JBCJKH010049965.1, from coordinate 17,543 downwards.
AGGGTTTCTTTCTGCACTCAATACAGCATAGCTGACTGTAGGTTACTGAAAATCCTAAAGTTTACTCAATAGTGGTTAGAGTAGTGTCCTACAGGCTCATGCTGACCAACAGGCTCACTTGATACAAGTTCACCTGTACATCAGCTGTGAATATGCCATGGAGTTTAACCCCTCCAGTGCTCCATGGAACTCAACCCTCAGCTCTACAGAGTTGATGTGTTCTGCACTGCTCAATCACCTGGCAGCCACCTCGATCCAGAGACTTTTGTAATGTGGCAGAGGTGGCAGTGATCCCTGTAAGGCTGAGATCTGGGATAATGCATAAAATCAGAAAAGCATCTGGGCTCACAGAACCTTGTAAACTACACAAGCCGACTCTCTTAGATGTTCCAAAACAGGAATATAATGGAGATTTTAAGTGCTAGCCTATCAAGTTCAGATATTGCTTCCTATGTAAAAAGAGCAGGTATGCTCTGAGACCTCAAAGTTGTAAAGTACTTAGATTCACTAAACAAGCACCTCCAGTAAGACAGAGGTGTCATCTCACTGCGTAACCAATTCATATGTAATATGCAACTTTTATTTTACTGTTATTTGTATTCGACCACTATTACTTGCCTGCTATCCATCTTTCTGTTTTATAGCAGGCTGCCAACTGAAAGCTAGCAACACCTATGTTCATACAGAAAGTCACCATGTAAATATTAGCATTTCCCTATTTGTAGGTGGCTCAACTAAAGTAACTGCTGGAGTTCGTAGACAGCAACAATGCTGGTAGGTATATATTTCATCTCAGCACTGAACTAGAGTTCATTCCATCTTGACTATCTGGTTTCTTCTCTGATATCTGTCCCACACAGTTTTAACACATGCACTGACCTAACCTTTTGACAGTTTAACAAGGAGTCATCATGATAGACAAAAGTTAACATTCAAAATGAAAACTGAAATGCAAGATAGGCCTTACTTGCAGAAGGGTTTCATTTTGGCATAGTATTTGCCCTCAATATAAAATATTGGCTTTAGCAGGGCTTTTGTTCAAATAGTTCAGACTTTCCCCGGCATTCATTCAAATCTTAGCAGCCTTGGCTACATTCAGAAGGACAGAGAACTTAAAAATTGGTTTACTTTCATACAGTAGAGTTTTATCAAAATTCCTGCCTGCTAAATTTGACTTTGAGGTTGTTTTAATTATACTGGAACCTTCCAACTTAAAGTTAACAAATTCACTGTGATGCTGCACTTCAACCAGAAATTCCAGATAATTGGTGCAGACATCGAGGCAGAAGAAGAGGACCTATCAGAATATTGTACTTAATGAAATTTCTACTATATATCTGCAAAGCTGACCTTTGCCAAGTGCTACTTTTATCATGCATTGCAAGAAATATGTTACTCTTTTAGGTTATAGCTGCAGTAGACTATCATCTGAAATCATGCAAGTTGTAATTGTACTGAAGACAGTGTACTCTGGGGAGGACAATTTTAGCTACAAATGAATAGGGTCATTCACATGAGCTAAGGGGTGAAAAGTTACTGCTATTTCAGTAAAATATGTGCATTTATAATAATTGGGGAAAACTGTTCAGACTTTTATAATGTGTTTTAAAAAATGACAGTAACTACAATTTTTTTCATGTGGTCTGTTTTGAACACAGTATTGTCATCACCTAAGCATGTTTAACTGAACTAAACTAAGTTCTGTTATTGCAGATAGGGTTGATATAGCAAAGCTCAGCAAATTCTCTTTTGAAAGGCTCAGTAGATAAACACTCAAATTTGGGATTTTATTCCAGACCTAAGATATATGGTCTGGAAATGGGATAAAAATACACTGTGTGGATTTTAACTATGAGTAAACAGGAATTAGCACTGGTATTTCTTTGCAGAATGTAGTTGTAAAAAATCTATACAGTCCATACCAAGCCTGTACGCACTTTGGGTTTTATTGTTTTTTCACTAACTCAAATGTAATTGAGCTTCCACAAAGATGTCAAGGCCATGCCTTTCACCAGCAAGTTTGTCCCATGTCAAATCTCAAGGTCGTAAAAGTCTGCTAGAATTTCTCAAGAAAAATATTCACAGATGTTTTACACTGGCAAAATGACTTGAATTTGCTATATCTGCCTCTGGAAAAATGGCTCCTGGAAAATTTTTCTAAAACATATTCCTGGAAATGTTTTCCTACTCTTAAAAAATATACCCTAAGGCAGACTGAAAATGTCAACCAGCTGGTTAAGGTTAGCTTAGAGAGTAGAGAACTGTAAAGAATGCAATGGAAATTTTCAGATAGTCTCAATCAGTTCTCTTGCCTATCACTGCACCAAGCTGGAAATGGAAATTTAATTCTGTAGTTGGTAAGATCACAAATGAACTTATTATTTACTGGACCAGGAAAACAAATGTCCAGTTCTCTGAGGTCAATTATGAGTATAGTATTTCCTTCGCTTTTGAACCAGATTTAGTTTAAAATTACAAACACATATACTACTAAGCTGGACAAACACACACATTATCCCTTAAGCTGTATCTAAAACACTGGCAACAGCATAGGAAAAAAAAGCCAAACTCAGAAAATGTTTGCATAAATATAATTCAGAGAAATTGTGTCAAAAAACAGCTTACATTTTGATATTATAACTTTAAAAAAAGCAACCCTAAAATACACAACTGCTAGTTTTGACCAGAAGGAGACATTAAGCCCATATCTGAACTTCAGGTCTTCAGTCATCTTGGTCATTGTCTCCATAAAGTTATTTGTGGAGTTTAATACTTAGCATTATTGCACTGATCTATTACATAAAGTACGGAAGCAGCTGAGAAACCTGGTGAGGATTCAGGCAAGTGTTTAAAATAACAAAACCCGACTATTTGCAACAACACTGATGGCCAGATGCTGACTCAGGAAGATGGATTTTGAACTATCCCATAAGAAGAAAGGGCAAGACTTGACAGGTTTGCTGCTTTTGCTCCCAAGCACAGAGATGTTGCCATTTCTGGACTTTTTCTTAGTTTTCTCCCTCTCTGCTTTTAAGACACACAAACATAAGCCCTAACCTTCAACATCTGCAATTTGTGTTTCAAAAGGATAATGCAGTTCCATGAGTTGGAGGCTACGGACACATGTCATACATAGGATAGGACCCTCAGTATGCCCCTGTAACTTAGTGAGTACAACCAGTAGCATAATTAATCACTGCACCACATTATCTGCCGTGGCTGTATCTGAGGTACAAAAGCATGAACATAAAAGTCTGTATATAATTATCCTGAAGTGGTTATTTGTTCATAATTGTGTTATTGCAGTAGTGCCTAGAAACCCAGCTTGTACTGAACAAACACACAATAGTAAATGGCCCATTTGCTAAAGAGCTTTCAGTATAAATAGGCAAAATGAAGGTTTAGGAAAAACTGGTTTTGAAAATAATTGTGGTCCTGCATAGGTAGACCAATTGTAACAGCTTAACTGAAGTCATTCAAAAACTGAAGTTACGCTAGGCAATTAAAGTCTGCATATGTAGGGATTTAATAGTTTACATCTGCCTTCCATCAAACGCACCTTCAGTTGTAAACTTGCATCCTTAAAAATATTTCCATAAGCAACTGATTTATTCTACACATAACATGTATATGTTCCTGTACTAGGCTGTCCTTGGGTCATACATAATGACTTGAAGCAGGTCAAATGGTGTGGCTTCAAACACTTTGGAAATATCTTCTCTACAACCAACCTCACTTCACTCTGAAGAGCAGGTAGGCCAGCACAAACCTCTTTGCTGACAGCAAGCTATGGCTTCAGCCTGCGTCTGCATTAAACTACAATACCAGAAAACATCAGTGGTTGCTGGTGTGATAAGCATTATTAAAACTGAACACTGTCCCTGTTTGAGTGGTTTCACTTTTTCACCTTACTTCAAAGCCCTGATCACCATTGTGGGACTTTAGTTTCTAGAGTGATACAAGTTTTTCAACCTTTCCAGCTTTCCCTTGTAGTTCCACACTTTCTACACTTGTAGTTCCAAAGGATTTTTTCCAATTGCTACAACAGACTGACTAGAGATACAGGGGCATATAGGAAAGGGGAAGTTCCTTCTAAAGTTGTTAGCAAATTGTCCCTGTAGAAAATTAACTACTAGTCCTCACATATAATCTATCCTGCCCAGACTTTGAAAGACAGTTACCAGGAGATAGAAATAACCTTTTTCAATCAAAAATGACAGCTTTGCACCTTCAACAGCTTCTGTCCCTAGTGGAAAGCAGAGAGGGAAACAAAATACAAAACTCCTGTGCTGCCTACATTTCATTTGTAACCTCTGGAAGAGGAGAGCAAGGCCAAGCGAGAGTT
>JBCJKH010049964.1:0-55540 GCA_039877255.1 Loriculus beryllinus | reverse complement strand
CCCGGGGGGGGGGGGGGGGGGGGGGGGGACCTTGGGGGGGGGTTTTGGGGTTCCCCCCCCCCCCCCCCCCCCATCTTATACCTTTTGGAGTGGTTGCTGGGCTTATTTAGAGTATTCCCTGGAAGGTCTCCTTGCTCTTCTTGTAGAACACCAACTGGCTGAGGCTGGGCTTCAGCGCTGCTCCAGCCTGGGCAGGAGATGAAGCCTGGTGATGAAATCAGAAGTTCCAAGAGAATTTAGAGTCCTGGAACATTTTGATTCATTTCTCAACTGCTAGGCTTGGCAAATGCTAGAAGCTCATGTCTTCCCCAATATAGTCCATTGACTGACCCATATTGACTTGTTTTCAGCACTGTTCCTGTTTGGCATTAAGCTTCTAGATCTGTAAGCAGTTTCTCTTAATTTAAGAGAGACATGACTGTTCTGGGCTCAAGAAGGTCTGACAAGAGGGAGTAGAAGTCATCCCGACTGTACACCTTTGGCCAAGGGAACTGTAATTCTTGGATCCAGCTAACACAGGCTATTTTAAGAGAACAACTTGGCCTCTTTACAGTAAACTTCTTCGGGGGAGAGTTCATTGCACCTAGCAGGCCTCAGCCAGTCTGGATCAGCGTCTGACATTTGAACTCAATGCTCTTAACACATTTGTCAGCTATACGTGCACGCAGCAAGATGCAAAACGCTTCAATAGGTTCACATTTCCAGGCAATTCAACAAAACCTTATTCATTATAAGCTATCTGGGTTAGATACCCATATAGATGTGCTTATTTACTATTTCAGTGGTGCTGCAGGTGTTGGATGTTGCAGGAACACAACTGCGTTAGCACCATAGCCATGAGAGTGACTACCGAAGTTAGAGGTACCCGCTGCAACAGGCTGGGGAGTATTGGAGTGGAATTTTATAAATGACAGTCTAAAGAGTTATAGTTGCTTAAAGAACAAGGCTGGAAAATTTGCAAAAATCTGTTTTCAATTATTGTAAGGGGTTTTTTTTTTCTGTTGGGTTCGGCTTTAATTCCTCCAGAGGAATTTCGGCGCAGTACCTTGGTTGTTCCTTTGTAATCCTGCATTCCTGTTGCTTTATTAAATACCTGGAGTTATAATCTTGTTTATGAAATCATTATTATCTCTCCAGTTGCAAATTGCAGCATTACGTAGAGGAGTGATTATGGCATGAGGCATGGAAAAATCGGATATGCAAATGGAGCAAGTTAAGCATAATGATGGTTCAGTCCCATAATGGGTGAAAAAAACATCACTTTGCTTTTTAGTTGAAGTATTCAGGTTTATATCAACTTGCAAACTGACCCCATCGTTTTTATATAAATGCTGCAACTGGCTGAAACAAAGCAAACAAAAAGAAGAGAAAACAAAAACAAACTGTCCCAGAAAATATATTATAAAAATAGATTTACTCCTATAAATAGAATAGTTTTACTGTGATTCCAGAGCAGGAAACTGTATCTTTAGAAACCGTAGATGCTGAAGTCTAAGCACTTTGGTTACATATCATTTAAAGGCAGAATTCTTTTAAAGAGTTGTCAACTTCTGATTTTGAGTGTGCAGCATTAAGTGAGAAGTGAAAACTACCATCTGTATGTCCTATTTAAATTGAGGTTACTTTGGAGAACTAAAAACTTTATAAAATGAAAAATGTTTAATCCTTTGGGTAACTACCTTGCTGTGTAGAGTGTTGCCCTGTGATATTCTCACCCAGCGGCAGTGCAGCTGAGCTGGCCTTATCCTGGAGTCTCCCTGCTTGCCCTGCACGCATTCCTGTCTAATCCAAGGAGTAGGCAATCTCATATTGAGACCGTCTTTTTCTTCCCCTGCCTTGTTTTTTAAGTGTAGCTTTAATGCCGGGTTGCTTTGGACCCTTTTCCATCTAGAAGGGAAATAGGGGAACCTGAACAATGAAAGGATCCTATTTTCTTGCTAGCATCTTTCCCTGGCAGGGTGTTAAAACCATGGCTTGTTTTCCCCAGCATTAAGAGGATTGTTGACCAGCTTTCAGAGTTGACAAGGTCACTTGAGGTACTGTGACGACAGGGCATTTAGGTACAGTAGTTGATCCTGTGTAATGTTAACCCAGGAAGCAGGGGGGAAATTGGGACGATCTTTCTCCTGATTTTTCTTGCCTAATTAAGGGTGTAGAAAAAGCAGACATTGCAACATAACAAAATGTAATTACAGAGATGTTGCCTGGCATGTGTTCACTAAGCGACTGCACCTCCCCCCCTTTGAAAATAAATATATTTGAGTTCCTTTCTGAGCAGTTCAAACCTTTGAACAACTCCAGTGCTCGTGCCTGTATCCTGGAGGATACAGCTGCATACGTCAGGGAAGATGTGCAGAGTTTACACGCTGGCTTGCCTGGGATTTCGGTACTGTGCGGAGTTCCCTCTGTCACTCGTTGGTGCCAGCATCCAGAAATATCAGGCAGGTTGGGCCAAGAGGAAGTCGGAGCTGCCCTGCTGAGGGAAGGAGACGTCTGGAATTCCTATTCCACCATTCACAGCCCTAAAAAGGGAATTTTTTTCTTTTTTTTTCTTTCCTTTCTCATGGTGCTCTGTCCCTGTTTTCTTTTTCTTGCTCTGTTGCCTGAGGGAGAGCCAGAAAAGTGTGATTTGGGGAAGTCAGTGGGGCCAGCAGATCCAGATGATGCTGGATGCTGACATGGAAGCAGCTGTGGCACTTGGTGCACTCACAGAACACCATAGCTGTTAATTTGATAAAATAGCTTTTCCAATTGAGATATCCATCCTGGGACAGCTGATCTTTTGTACTGCACAGCCCAATCATGTCTTTAAAGCAGCAGCAGCACCAGAACTTCCTGGAGGGTGCCCGCACTTCAGTGAACAGTTTGGCAGCTACAGCATAGGCCTGAGGGATACTTTCAAATTTCCCTGTAATTAATGAGCACCTCTGCACTTATGGCAAATTACAGTGTCTGATGTAGAATGTTGACCTACAGCTGCCCCATGCCAAGTAGCCTATTTAGACCTATTTATTTCTAAATAGAGCCTGTAAATGATAACGGGAAACTTCACTATTGATTCATTTACTCCTAAATGCTTCCTCTTTCAGGTATTGAAGTTGAAATAATATTCCATAATCCTACACTTAGGCTGATCCTCAGATTTATTATACATTTGTTATGTGAAAATTCTCAAGCTATTTAACATTCCTGTAAAGCTAAAGAAATCAAGAGATGGAAAGGACTTGTTTGATCTTGCCTTGTTGGTACATAGCATTTCCTATAGAGCACCAATTATCTGCTTTACTTCTGAATGTCCTATGCCATGAAAAACCTTCTAATTCTCCAAAATGTTGGATTGCCAGAAGTTTCACTGACTTTTCCTACTGCTGTGCAGCAACGCAGGCTGTTGTATAATCACCTCTTTGCTGTCACTGCTGTGCTCATTTTGACATTATACTTCTGCATTTTTTTCTGTCTCTGCATTTGCTTTTCTTATTGTGTTTGTCCGTTTTTCTGAAGCAAAATTCATTTTGTGCTCAGACTGCTTCCAAACTCCTAGCACCTTTCTTTGTTTCTGTGTTCTTCTGGTGCAGCAAGCATCTGTTTCATGGCTCTGCACAATTTTCATTCCTTTCCTATTTTTCTTTTAACAAAGATTTTAAGTAAGATGGGACTCTGTCTGTGACTGTCCCCTTTCCTCAGCATACTTTACTAAGTGAGTAGGTTCAGCTGAGGAGGTGTTTGTTAGTAATTTTCATACATTACAGCAAGTTTTAAACCTATACAATAACTTCAGAACCAAGTCAAAATACTGCTGCGCACGCAGAATTTTATGTGAGTTTGCACTAAGTACTTTGCCAGAATCTAAATATACAGCTTCTATTGTTCTATTAATACTGTAATTCTACTTGATATACACCATAGATATATCTAGTTTTCAAAAAATATCCATGCTAAAACAGTAATACTAATTGGTTCAGGCAGCTCAGTTGTCTCTTTTATATGCTTTGATTTTATTCTGTTCATTTTTTGCTCTGTAAATATTAGTTTGGACTGTTACTGCCAGGATTTTTCGTCCCTTCTTTCTGGAATATTTGTATCACATTTGTCTGTTTTTCCAGTATACAAATCTCTCGCCATTTCTCCACAAATTTCTAGAAATAATTATTTATGATTTGGAGGGCTTGTTAGGTAATTTAGTAAAGAGATTTTGTACAATTAAGGACAGTAGGTTGTGGATAATAATTTTAAGCTTGATCAAAAATGCATGGAAGCCAAGTCTTCTAAGGCTTGAACTACTGTATTAATTTTATGGAGATCTGACTCCTTTTCTTTGCTGCTGGCTTTTTGTCTCACTTTTCACATAGGACAAGATCATAGGTTAAAATAGTGCAAATCAGCATAAGTCCATTGAAGCCTACTGTACCTTTGGAGAAACCAGCCCCTTAGGGTTAGGTGCCTTCCTTTCCCCATATATGCTGGTGGGATAAGAACTACTTTCCTCACAGGAGTGTTTAAGGCTTAATTTTTTATAGCGTATAAAGTGCTCAGAGATGTTCAGATGAGGGATGTTGTGAAAATGCAAAGTAGTATTATTGTTGATAAATTATTTAAAATATTGTGGTCCATTGAGAAAATACTAGTTTGTAGGCAGTGAAGTGGTTAATACGATTGCATCTCTTACAGGTTTCACCAGATACACTCACTCACTTACAATGGATAATTGTTAGCTCTTGTTGTGCAGATGCTGTTGCAGATGGAGCCCTGTACCTGCATGCATAGCAAATGAATTAGACTGGCAATCCCCTTTATAAAGCATAAATATGTAATTTGTTCAGCTGTTGTAATTAAATATGTATGTGTGAAACAGCCACCATTCAGGTCATTAATGATGCGCCATGCCAAATTAGAGCTTACAGACAGTAATGTACATTGTTGTGCAATGAGGGAATTGCAAATAACATAGCTAAGCCTTTCCTGGTAAAGTGATGGATTCAGTGGCTTTAAAAGGAATATTTATATTTCCAGCATTTTGATTGCTTCAGTCTATATTTACATTGATGCTCAATGAAAAAGATACAATTGGATGAAATTTTTTCTGTATTTGTTTTATACTCTTTGAACATGATAGAATACCCATTAGGTATGTGTCACAGAACATTTATTGGGTGTAACATTTCATACCCGTTGGTAATATGCTGAATATGTTGCTATGATCATTCTTAAATATATAGTCAATTAAGATCTGGTAAGTACCTTTTCTTCAGCATAATGTAGACAAACACCATATCAAAGCACTTGGACAATTTTAATGCTTTCCATGTATCTGCTTGTTAATCTTTGGACTTCAAAGATATGACTGCTGAAGAAACCCTCACTGTAGTAAACAATGTACATATTTCCATAGAAATTCACCTGATAAAATAATTGTAATGAACTAAGCTTGCCAGTCTAGTGGGTTTATTCTAAATGCATGATGACTTAAACATCAGGCTTTCTTTCTCCTGTCCACATTCTTTGTTTCTTTCTTTATATTTACAAGAAAAAACGGTAATTGTGCTTCAAAAAGACCCCTCCTTGAAGCTTCTTGAAATAACATAAAGTTAATAGGCAGCTGTGTGTGCACAGCAGCTAACAAGCAGAAGGAAAAATCCTAACTCACTACACCTTAAATGCATCTCAAACCATCCTTCCTAAGCGTGTCTTCTTCTCTGTTTAAAATAGAAGAAGGTTTAGCATCCGTTTTGTTTTGACGGTCGGTTCCGAGTATACAAGAGCTAATCGTCTTGACCTTTCGGGCAAACAGGGCAGCAGAAGGAAGCATCTCAGAGTTAATTCTGTCTTGTTCGCAGTGGGAACAGAACATTCCTCTGTGATCCTCTTTCACATGATTCGCTTGGGCCTCCTGGAAGCCCGTCCTGATACTATTAGCACTGGGCTTCTTAGGTCTAAAAGAGATCGATGGCACTGACATCACCTGCCGCTTACGGGCTGCTGTCAGGTTGGACTGGGCAAGCAGAGTTGTTAGGACTCACATTAAATAAGAAAAATTCAGAAGAAACTTTCTGTATTAGTCATTAAATTTCAAATTTTCACCAAATTTTCTCTATGAACTTCCTCATTTAAGAAGAAAAGCGTATAGAAAATGGGATTAGTTGATAGATCATTTGTGAGAGTTTACAGTGATTTGCAACTCTTAAAACCTAGGTTAAAGGAGTGATAGGAGTAAAGATTTTTTTTTCCAGTTTAGAGCTATTGCAAACTATGTGACTTGCTACATAACATCTAATTTAGTAGATATCTTCTGTGACAGAAGTCAGCTATTACAGTGGCTTAAGTATGTATATTAAAGGCAACACCGGAATAATCATTTGTATAACACTCTCCACATTTTAGTTCAACTGTAATATGAATGTGTGCTTGCTTTCTTGCATTCCTTCATTTATTCCTTCCTTAGTAACTCCATTTCTTTCTTGGAGACGCCTTCCCAAAGTACAGTTTTCCCTGTTTGTTCATAATGAAGTCTGCCTGATTTACGGCACGAACGAGTCAGATGTGCAGGGTCTTGGCATGTTTGCTTACTGTATTTTAACACTACGATTACTGGTGCATTGGGAAGCCATTTCAAGGATGACCGCAACGATAACAGCCCTGAGCACAGCCAGCCCTCCTGTTGGGTTCCCATAGTTTATTTTTCTCTCTTCACCTTACCTTTCTGTAGTGATTTTATGAATATTGAACCTGCTGATTCATGAGTTGGGTTGGTTGGGTTTAGCTACCCTTATTTGGTGAAGACTCCAAGTCACGGTTGGTTTGGAGGGTGGGAGAGGGGTGAGGAAACCTGTTTTCACATCCATTGAGCAGCGTTGCGTCACCAATACAGCGCTGCGTGTTTCAAAACCTATTAATTTTTGCTGCTGAAAGACATCCTGTGTGTGACCGCTTTCCTGCCGCCTCTTTCCAGCGGAAGAGTAGCTGTCTGTGAGCTTTCGTGTGCGCGTGTCCGTGGCCAAGGTACCGGCTCACCTTCAGACACAAGTAACACAAACCAGGGGCCGGGCAGACAGAACTAACTGGCGGCACTGTGGACGTTCACTTAGCGAAGGGTTAATGTGGCTGCGCGGAGGTGTCCCCCTCATGCCAGGGACCCTCATGCCAGGCTGTCAGTGCAGGCGAGGCAGAGATGGCGTGCGTAATGAATTAACCATTTCCCGGGAAGGGCGGCAGGCGCAGGGTGGCGGCCGGCCAGGTACTTTGTGATAAGCGCCCGCGGGCCGGGCCGAAGCGAGCGTCTTGCTCGCTGGCAGTGGCTGCTTTGGCCAGTGCTGCAGTAAACACTTTCCCTTGGATGTTGGTTTTCTGTTGTGTCTGGCAGCCACAGAGGGCTGCTTGAACTTTAGCCAGAGGCAAATATTTATACATCAGAGCATGCAGTGTTCAATGGGTCCAGCCTGCGGCGTGCTTCGTGGCCGGAGAGCAGGCGTCCCTCTTCACTGGGACCATCTTGGGGGTCGTGGCCGCTGTGGCGACAGCGTGAGCGTCAGGAGCCCCATGAAAACATTGCCACGGCGGAGGGGCCATCCCGACCGGAGCCGTGCGCGCGCCTTCAGTTCCCGTTGGAAAGTTTACAGTTAATATTTTCCCTGGAACGCTGTCAAGCCTTTTTTTCTTTTCTTTTTCTTTTTTTTTTTTTTTTTTTTTTGACAGTGAGTGTACGCTGAGCTGTGAAATTGAGACGTGGGGAACGAGTTGCGAGAAATCTGTTTCTACTCAAATCTGTAAAGGTTTATAAAAACTTCCAGCCGAAGGGGGGGGGGGGGGAGGAATAAAAAAGAAAGGAAAACCGAGGGGTGTAAAGGGGGGGGATATCAAGCGCCGGGGCTGTGGCTGCGGCCGGGGCTGGGCTCGCCTCGCCGGGCGCGCGGCAGGTCCGCCATTTTAAGAACGCAGCGAGGGGCGAAGCTCTCCGCTCCTTACATGGCGGCTGCCTCGGCTGCAGGGCCGGCCAATGGGGCGGGCGGTGCCAAGTCACGTGAGGTGCCACGACGGCACCGACAGCCATTTCCTCGCTGCTGCTTCACGAAACTCGGGTACCTCGGCCGAGCGCTTCACCTCACGCCCGGTGCCAAGCGCCCAGACTGGAGCCTGTCCATAAAGTTATTTTAGTAGGTTTAAAAAAAAAAAAAAAAAAAAAAGAAAAGAAAAAAGAGTAAAAGGAAAAAAAAAAAAAAGAGGGAAAAAAAAAAAGTCTCGGAGCGCTCGGAGCTGTGTGCGTTCTTTATGTAAAATGGATTTCCCCTTGCTGGCCCGGGGCCAGGAGCGCGGAGCACGCGCTGGGCGAGGGGAGCGCTTCTCCGCTGAGGAACTGGTGGACTGACACACTCTAATTTTCTGGCTCCTGACCAGATGAGCGAGATGGATGCCAAAATTCAACAAAATAACACATTATTGTGTAATAGGAACAGTGCTCAAAGTGAGCAAGAGCTCACAGGAACTGAATACCAGCACTTTTGTTTTTTTTCTCTCCTCCTTTCTTTCTTCTTCCTTTCTCTGCCCTTGTGCAGCAGAAGCTCGGAACTGGCACGTTTAATATACGGCTTCAGTGGGGGAAAGAGGAATAAATGTAACTGCAATGTAAAGAATAATGTACAACAGGGAAGACGAAGGGGGGACAAAGACAGGGAGGAGGGAGCGAGGGAGCGAGACGGAGAGAGTTAAAATTACTTTTGTGAGACTTCCTTCAAACATGCTCCATAGTGCTCAGGGCTGGTTTAACCCTGTCTTCCCTGCAGCAGATCCTGCCTCATGCGTCCCTCTTTCTCGTTCAGTTCCTACTCCCTTGGAAAAGCAAACAAACAGGCGTTAAAGGCAGCACCCAGAGCCGCTGAACTGGGGCCATCAGAGGGGTTGGAATCAGTGCCAAAACCCCCCTATTTCTAGAAAAAAAACTTCTTTTTTTTTTTTCTCTGTGGTGTGTCTCTGAAAGAAGGAGAACCTATGTGAAATACTGGTTTTCCTCCTCAAATAACCAGTGTTGCCTGGGTCTGTCATTGCTGATCTTAACACCGTAGTAGCACCACCTAGCACCAAACCGCCTTTGAGGTAATAAAGGAATTAAACTTCCTTGAGAAGGTAAGCTGCGTTCCCCAGCTCCATCTGCACAATGCAGGTGTCTCCAGAGCCGCGCATGGCAACTCTTGGGAAGTGCAAAGCAACACAATAGGAAGTGAAAACCAACACAGCCTATGGAAACTGCAAGGGGTCGTGGGGTCAGCAGCATGTAATTACAAGAGTTGGAGGCCGGCCAGGACAAGTGTGCCCGTCATGTTAGAGAAGTGCCGTGTGCCCACATGTATTGAGAACTTTCCGGTTTCAGCACGGTCCTCCTGTCGATGGGAAGACCATGTGGGAAGAGTGTTCCAGAAGGAACCATGCATGATGGGTAGAGTGCACTCCTGGGTGGACTGTGCAAACAAAGGCTCTGCTTCCATTTCCCGCAGAGCGGTGGTGGTCGTGCGTGCAATGACTGAGGAACGACCTTCTCATCCCTGAGGTTGCATCTTCCCAGAGCACAAAGTAATATGCTAAACCTTTTCTAACCTCATGTCTTTACCTACCCTCAACATCTCATAGAGGCAGCTTGATTTTCACCCAAACGGATCAAAATCCATTGGAGCATAGGCCGATTACTATCCTCTTAGTTGGATTTATCCCTCTTATCAACCCTGTGTATTCCTAAGACAGATACTGCTGCGGTAGATAAACACCAAGATCTAAACCAAGAGGCCTTGCCGGGATTTCACCTTGAAATCTGTCTAAAGAGAGCACATATGGTAAGAGTATGCACGCTTCTTGTGCTGTATCTCAGATTTGACGTGCCAAAGATAAATAAAGGGCCCATATCTTCTTATTGCTTTATGACAAAAACCAACCATAATGTTTGCGGTTTTTTTTGAGAAATATGGTTCTAGATCTTTCATGTGAGGGATGCAAGTAGCCACAGAAGGTGCTGGTTTGGGTTTGGGTCGAATCCTGGTTGTCGTCTGTCCCGCTCCTTGCTATTGTCCGTGCTCCAAAAGGTAAACCAACAGTAAACAAACTGGTTTGGTGTGTTTGTGGCCTTGGGGAAAATAAACCGTATTAATGGTATGTTATATTATTTAATTTGGGTTTTTTATGCCTTATCAAGTACAGAATAGAAAATGCAAAACAAATAGTAAATAAAAAATAATGATATGGGAGTTAGAATCATCCTGGTGTGCAGTAACATTAAGTGTGGCAGTAATTATGGTTTGGACTTTCCATGTGAAAAGCAGATTTTTTTCCTCATAACTGGTTTTATGTCCTTCTGGAACAAAGTAAAAACCTCTTCTGGCAGTTTTTTAATTGAGGTTTTGTAGTTTTAATGGTCTAGTGCTATAAAGAAGTCAACCCTTCTGCCAGTTTTTTAAGGCCAGATAAGGGTTTGACATCATGTTAAATGCATGTGTTTCTCTGTGTACATGGATCCACACACTCGCTCCCTTCCTCTTTCCCTCTCTGTCTCTGGCAGAGGGAATAGGAGACCTTCAGAGCAAATATTGTTACAGGGTTCAGAAATGTAAAATAAGTTATTCTTCCTTTGGTGTATTTGGTTTGTTTCTCTCTGTGGAGCTGCTGGATATACCTGTGGTATTATAAAAGTGAACTAAAGTGCCAAGAGGGCATTTCTGAGAATTTGTTTATGCAGATTCTGATTGCAGTTACCATGTGAATGACTGAACCACTCGACTTCCACGGGTAACTTCAGCTGTGCAGAGGGCCCACTGTTGCCCTACAGTTGGGTTTTCAGAGCAAACCCTTTCCCCAGCCAGCAGGAAAATACCTGGGTCTCTGCATGCCTGCTCTGGAGCTGTGGCTTTATGGCCAGAAGAGTGTCAGAAGTTGATACAAATTACATGAGCTTTACACCTAGAGACCTAACTTGCCTTGGGTTACCATTTTGGCACATGGGGTTCAGGGAACATCCAGCTTTGCAATGTATCCTCTCTGTCCGGTGTCCAGCTTTGCAGAACACCCCTGTGCATGGTGTGCTCTTCCCCAGGAAAGTCCTGGCTTTCAGTACTCTAAGGAAATAGCAGTGCTGTCAAAAAACCCAAACAACCAAACCCCCCAAACAACAAAAAAGTGGTAAATAAGCAGTGGAAAAAAGCAATTTACAGGGAAACACAGGGCTGTTGGTAGTGTGCCCTGTCTCTGGGTAGCATCCAGGCAATAATGTGGCACAGTTAAAGCTGTTACACAGTGTGGGTGTCACAGGAGTATTATTGGACTGGTGTAACTTCATCATCTTCAGAGACGAGTTTGTGTGGATGTGATAGGAGAATCTTGTATTTCTTGTATTCCTTTTCTCTTTTTTTTTTTTTTTTTACATGTTAATGTGTTCTTTTTTTTGCTTAAAAGGCAACCACTTTACGAACTAAGAGAAGCCCAGGTGCAGTAACAATAGCCGATCCCAAACAAACAGCAATTCACTTTTGCCACTCTGCAAAGATAAAGCATGTCATGTACATTAGCAAAAGATAACTGACATTAACACAGTAGGCAAGGTGATTACGTACCACACTATTGACTCTCTGTGATCATTATTGCTATTTGGTGGGTTGCTTAAGTGGATACCTGAAGGTTAAGTAATAACTGTAGTAAGAATGAGAGGGAAGCAGAGAGAAAGAGAGAAAGGAAAAAGAAGATAGAAAACATTGACACAAGGTTAAAATGGAGGAAAGTGGATAAGTGGGGGTGTGGATGTCTGAGGAGAAAGGTGAGGTGGCTGTGCCTTGGTAAGTGATATTTAAGGGCTGGTGGCTGAGTAAATGATGCATCCAGTTCTGTTTTCTTTGAGATTTTTCTGTGAGTAAAATAGCAGCAGTAAAACACAACTTTGGGCTAAACCTGTAAAAGTAAAAGCCAAAAGAGTAGCATCATAACTTTCTAAATTTTTCAAGAGGTGTTCTCTCTCCCTAGCTTTAAACAAAATCCAAAAGAGTGCAAGGTTGGAATATAGAGGTTTTATGAAAAAACAGCCTTCTTTTAACTCATCTAAATTTTTGTGTGAGCCTTTGCAAATGCTTTGTTTGTTTTTGTGCTCTGAGTGTGCACAGACAGAGAATACATGAGTCTGACGGGGCTGGGATCCAGCACGGGGCTGGGAGTCAATGGCACTGCTCTTCCAGCCTTCAATCCGGGGTGTTCACAGGGCTTAGTTAACTGATAGCAGCTCTTTGGGGTAGTGAGCATCCTCCTGTTCATGTGGGGATTGCTGCTTTACCACGAAGTAGTAACTATATTCTGGAATCAATGATGAATGCCAGCTTTTTCCCAGGAATGCATTTCTGACATTATAATATCATGCTGCAGAATCAAGTTTAATTTCAAATTGTATTAACCTATTTATGAAACATACCAAGGGGACATTTTTCATGGGAATAGTTCTCTTCTTTATAGAGATTGAGAAATAAAATAACTTCTTTTAATATTGTGCTCTCCAGGCACTAGGGCTAACTACTTCACTGAAATTAATATCTAAAAGGGAGTCGTTGCAAATTTCATATTGACACGCAGAACGTAGCATTATGGCTTTTTAGGATGGGTATGCACAAAATATGTATGTGCATTCCAACCCAGCTAATAGTTTTGCAACTGGTGAACACAAATTTTAATATCTATACTTCCCAGCTTGTAGCAGTGTTGCCTGAAGTATGGGATGACTGATGTTAATCTCCAACTTGTTTGTGGCTTTCCAAAAATGAACGTGAAGTAGCATAAAATGTGATGTAATTCCCATTCATATTTAAATTCCTAATAGAAATGCTATGTGGGGTCTTTCCTATGTAATACTGCTTAACAAAACTTCAAATGGAGCTGTATTCTTGCAGTGCAAAAGGGGGAATATGCACGTATGTTAGCTGTTAATCATGTTGCTGTTCTAAGGGCTTGCACTGAGATGCCTCCAGTATCATAAACTCATCCTCTCGTGACCTAAAGTTTGAAGTTTTCAAGCATTTAGCAAAACAGAAGAAAGGTGGAAGTAATGGTGCCATCTCAGTTTCTTCGTGGGGAGCAGCATTTGAGAAACAGTGTTTTAAGACACACTTAGGAACTTTAGAATTTTGCTTTTACTATTTCTCTGGAGTGAGACTGAAATTACACCAGCCTTGTAGTTGAGAATTTTATAGGTAATCCCTTTGAAGACAGAGGATGAAAGCCTGGCTTCCCCGAAGGAAAGAGGAATTTCTGCTGTTGATCTCAAGCTGGCTCACGAGTCGCTCCCTTGGTCTGCCTGCGGAGTAAGTCGTTCGGCAGTGCAATGCCTCTTGGTGTATCTGAATCCATGGCTTTTGTTAGGCTAAGGCACGTTTCACGGCAACATAATGATTTGGAGCCAAATTTCAGAGATGTTCAGCTCTCGTTCTTTCCCCCCCCCCCCCCCAACTTGCATTCAGGTCAGCAAAGCTGGGTGCTGGGAGTCAAACCCTTCCAAGTGAGCACGTATCAGATGTGGGTGAGTTTATGGTGGGCAGGAGTTTAATGGGTGTCTCTCTTGCACTGTAGTTTTAGCCATGAGTGCTGGATTTGTTTGAGATCAAACAGAGACACACTAATTGAGGAGAGTGTTATGCAAATAAAAAAAAGAAAAGGGATGGGTAAACTAAAGGAACTGTAAACCACTTTTTTTTATGCCTGGAAATCCCAGCTAATCCCAGAGGAATTCTGCTCGGATAAAATGTTACCTGCTTTGACATTTTAAGCCTTTAAGAGTTGTCTTGGAATTTTCTTTCTCGTTTGCTTTTCTTACTTTGTTAGATCAGTCTACAGAAATATGGCTTACATTCTCCTCCTGCTCTCCTTTCAGTCCCCCTCCCCTTGACTGAAGGTAACTTTGCACATGCTTGACATGCAGTGGAAATGAAATGGTTAAGCGAGTTGAACCTCAGGTGCTTTGTTCTTGTGCTGGATGCCTGCTGCTCCGGAGGCAGGCAGAAACTCCTTGCACTGAACTGCAGTGCTCCTGCTGAGAACTGAAGACATTGCTTCCCCTACAAGACCACAAAACGAGTGGCTGCAGTTGAGTAACCTGAGTACGCTGCAGAGGCTGAAGCAGGGCAGAAAGTGGGTGCGTTAGCTCAACTCCCTTTTTGACCTTTTCTCTCACTGTTTCTTCTACCTTTCATGGACTTTATCCCTCTTTCACCTCAGATGGGTAGGCAGGCAGGCTGCTTTAATGAAAGCAATACTGTGTCAAGAGGGATTGCTGGCAGAACCCTTCCCAGCCAGTCTGACCTAGCACCTCAGCAATGTTCTTGGCTTTGGCCAGCAACAGCTTGAAAACCCAGGTCTGTTTCTGAATCCAGATGGTGGTGCGTTGCCATATGTCAACAACACATGTCATCCTGATTAAAATTTTAACCACATCCATTCTGCCATCCCCATAAACCATCCTCGGCCCACTGCGTGGCAAAGGCTCCTTCCACGCTGATCCTGCTCCTCCAGCAGGAACGTGCTGTTGGCGTTGGTGCAGGCGAAGCCATTACTTCTGCGGTGATATCTGCCTTCCCCTCCAGCTCATTGCCTTCAAGCTCCACCTGTGAGGGCGTGTTGTCCTTATCAGCACTGCTGGAGCAAGGTCTTTGCTTCAACTGACTCCAGCGTGCGGGCTTTAAATGTTGGAACAGAAAAGTTAAAAAAAAAAATACCCCCCAAACCTAACTTCTTTAATCACTTGTTAGGGCCTGTTGAGTTGTCTGTTAGGAAGTGTCCTGCCCAGCCTTGGAAAGAGAGATAACATATTCTTGTTGAAACATAACCTTGTCAGGTTGCCATTGAAAGACAGTTTGAAGTTGCCGATGTGTTGAAGACCAGCCCTTGCTGTTCTGTCCCTGGGGTGAATGCAGTTCCGTTTACCTTGATTTCTAAGCTATAAGGTGCAGCTCTTTCCCTAAGCCTGAGGTGTAGCTCTTTCCCTAAGCCATGAATCTGAATTCCTGCACCTCCTGGGGCAGGGAAATGTTCTTCAAGGGATTTGCATAGAAAAGCTCATCTCTTTGTTCAAAGAGATGGTACCGGTGGGCTTGCAGGGACAGGTTTGTAAAGTCAGACCCCAGGACTCACTCTGGTCAGTTTTTCGAGGACTGGGATAATTTGTGAAGTGGAAGTGGTTCCCCCAGCTGTGTCTCTCCGTTCCTTCATATTTCAGCGTGGTTTCTGCCACAGCTTCCCCTCTGTCTGTAGGTAATGCTCACCTAACATCCCTTTGGCTGATTTCATCCCAGGATGACAGACAGATAAAAGCCCTCAAAGACAACAAGTTTTTACTTTATTTGTGCTGAAAATGGTGGCTGAGCAGGGAAGAGAATCCCCCATCCATATCCTCCCAGGAGGAATGTCGGCAGGGTGAGCCTCACCTTTGTCTGTCCGGCGCGTCCGTCAGCAGGCGCAGAGCTTGGAAGCAGCTACATGCAAGCTGCCTCTTGCTCTTCCAGATGTGAAGGCCAGAGGTCGGGAAGGGAGGAATTGCAGGGAAGGGGAAGATGAATCATAAAGGAGTTGGGGGAGAAGCGCAGGATGTTGCCCTGGGAGGAATGGAGACATGCGATGTGAGTCCTCAGGAAACGAGGCTTTGTTTGCTCTGAAGGTTGTGGAACAACTTGTCTTTCTGAGAAGAAGAAGGGCAACAGAGAAGCTGAAGTGGCTTCTGATTAGTAATTGTTTTATTTTATATATGTATATTTATTCCTCTATTCTTTCCTCTTTACTTTTTCCTCCACCTCTTTGTAGCGTGGTAGATCTTACAACTGCTTTTTGAGTTGTCTTCTGGTAAGGCATACAAATGCTGTATATGCAAGCTCTGGTCCAGAGCTTGTAGAAGCTAGGAGGAATTGGTGGTAGATAGCAGTTCTCCATATTTGAATTTGTTTACAGACTTTATGGCTAAGAAAGGTTGTTCTAAAAACTGTGTTGCTCCTGTCCCCAAGGGGAATCTGGGGTGTTCACCTTGTAAACATAGGCGTGGCTTGTGCAAGCAGTCTCCTGAATCACATCAGGTTACTTAAAAGGCATATTATGACTCTTACAAGAATGAACCTTCTAATTTCCTTTGGAGGCAAAATAAAAAGGATGTTTTGGAAGCCCAGGGTGAGGTACTGACCTGCTCTAAGGTCTGGAACCATGTGAAGCACTTGCTTCAAGCTTGGGTCTCCCCGTTATGGAAACAAAAGTGGTATCCCTGCTCCAAAGAGGAGCTCAAAGAGGAGGTGGGATTTTGGACAAGAACTTGTAGGGAATGAACTCTATCCACTATGTACTATTGCCAGTTTGATTGCATTTCTAGAGCAGGAGCACCCAGTGGCATTTTCATTTGCAAATACAAGTCACAGAGCTATATGATACAGCTCTCCATCTTTGTTGAACCATTGTCACACCTATCTGTAGAACTGGGGAGCTGCCCGAAACAAAAACCCCCAAATAACCAGAACTTCTCTAAAATATCTGCTCAAGGAAAGGGCTGTATTTGGGTCTTGTTTTCTGGGCAGTTACAGTTCTCAAGACAATGCCAAAGCATGCTTTCAGTTCTCTTTCCACGACTGATTCCCGGTGAGTAATATGCCAGTGCTGAGAGATGCTATTTATGCAGCAGAGCTGCTGCCGGGTTTTATTTAGTATATATTTGTACCAGCTATTGAGTTAGATTCCTGGCTAGCATAACACAACACAGCTCCGTTGGCTCCTGTGACTTCCATAGTTCAGAGTCTGGCATATGTTTTATTTTCAATGTATATTGACTGCCCAGCCTGTTAAAACTCTTGCCACTAAATCTACACTGTTGTGTAATCCAGTGTTGACTTTTTGCAAGGCTGCTAAGAATAGCAGTGGAGGAAATTAAGGAGCTGTTAGGATTACTTTTCTTACACTTTATAAAGTCTGGTCTGGTTTGATACAAATGCAAAACATGGAGTTACATGTGGAGTCTCTGTCTAGTGGAGAAATCAGCCTTTATGAGGTCATATCCCCATATCCCATTTTTACCTTTGACCTGTTCAGGAGTTTGGAGTCTTGCCTGTGTTTCAGTTTCCTCTTCCATGGAATGGCCATAATGTGTGAGGATTAATTAGCAGATATCAAACCCTGGGGTTTGTAAATGCTGGTGTTGCTGTTTCAAAAACTTCCTTTTCTGGGTTAAAAGGAAACAAGATGAAGGATTATTGAAGACTTAAGCAATAATGTTGAATGTTTTTTCAGTGACGCAAATACAGATCTCATTTTTAAAGATCAAAATGGATGTCGATGGTAAATAAAATTGCTGGCCAGTAACTGGCAGTGGTTAAAACAAATTTGATTAAGCATTAACTGCAGAGGAACCTTCTTAGAGACAACAACACTGTAACCCTTGCCTTGTGGCTTGTCTGCATTTCCAACATAAGCATATATTCACCGGCCACCAAATAACATTCTGCTGAGGTGTGTCCTTTCAGGGTGCAGGGTTTGCGTGCTGAGCAATCACAGTGAGCTCAGGTGGGTTCTTGTTGCTTGTGTCTCACACCAGGACACATTTGTGGAAGTCCTGGTGTAATTAAACATGTGAGGAGTATTCCCATCTGAAATGCAAGCACCAAGTGGCTCTGAAGATCATAAAATCCCAGACTGGTTTGGGCTGGAAGGGACCTTAAAGCTCCCCCAGTTCCATCTGCAGGGACCCCTTCCACTAGAGCAGGCTGCTCCAAGCCTTGAGACTTGGGCTTGAACACTGCCAGGGATGGGGCAGCCACAGCTTCTCTGGGCACCCTGTGCTAGTGTCAGTATTAGATGTTGGTATTGGATACATATGCCCTGTGCAAAGGCCACTGGGTGTGCATTTGTGTGTCCTTTGGTGGGATATTGGTGGCAACAGAAGAAGGCTCTCAGGAGCAGTAAATGAACCGTGCCCGTGGCTTTCAGTCTTGGCTGGAAGCAGTGAGACAGCCTGGAACTGGTTTGAGGGCTCACTTCCTTATGATAAACCTCCAGAAACCATGTATAAATAATATCCATTGTCCTGCTTAAGCTCACAAAGTGTTGTAAACCTGAAGGAAAGGCCACCCCACCCTCAGGCTAACCCTCAGGGACTTGTTTGTTCCATGTGTGCAGCAATAGGTGAAAAACCACTTTATTTGTACCCTCTGCTTGCACTGGACTGTTGCACTTGTAGTCCTGACATGAGGCTTTTGGAGCCCACCTCTGAAATCCCTGCCTTTTTGCAGGCTTTAGGCTCAGCTCTTCTTGTTTTCTTAGTGACGATATTTGTGGTTTCATTCTTACCAGATTGTTTTCTTTGATTTAATGAGATTTATCCTCCAGGTTGGAAAGGGAAATCCTCCTTTGGTTTTCTCAGAGTTAGGTGTTTAGTCACAACAAGTCACATGCGTTTGTTTTTCATCGCTGTAGAGAGACGGATGCAGCTGGAGAAGACGGCTCCAACCCATGCCTATGAGCAGTGCTGGGGATAGGAAGGCTGTTTGTCTGCACTCTGTCCACTGGTGTCCTGGGAAAGCTTGGGGAACTGGCTTTGACTGAGTGCTTAGCTCTCATGTAGGCAAAGCTGAGTCAGGGACATCAGCACAGTCAATGACGGAGGAAGAGCTGTTGTACCTATCGTAGGTGCAGTTTATGATACGAAGGAGTTAAGTTTCCCAATATGACACAAGAGTAGCACCCTGTTATTTGCTTAACAAAGATTTTTGTGTCTGCGTCTTTCTAATCCAGTGTGTTTTAAATTCACTGCAAATAATTCTTTCAGCTGTTTCCTAGACATCCTGTCACGCAAATGGATAACACAATATAGCCAGCTCAGTGGAAAAAACAATAAATTATACAATAAAAATGTATACAGTGTACTCTTTGTGGTAGGGCCTGATTCCTCACTGTGTTACTCCACTTTTACACCATCAAAACTTGAGATGGTTCAGGAGCAGAGTGAGACAGTGGTGCACCAGGCTGGTAGCAGCGGGAGTATGGATTAAGAACAATATACCCATGAAATCATGCATATGAAGTTCATTACTGACTGGTGATGGTGACTCTGGTAATATTAGCATTTATGAAAATATTTCTTCACAGAACATTTTCATATGCATATTTAAAACCTGGAAATCCACTGTTTGCACAGGAGTGCCATTAACGTCATAAATCAGAATGCACCTTTACAGAACACACTAAAAACTTGAGGAATTAAGAGAAATGGTCTGTTTTTTAATCAATAAACCAGGGTAAAATTGCTGCCCAGGCACATATATTGCTCCTTCTGCAAGCCGTAAGCAGCACGTACCTTCATACAGGCAATGAATTTGGGTGCTCTCATTTTCTCTCTGGAGGTACTTTTGCCTCTCTCCCCTGGCTAGGTTTAGTATTAAGACTCCCTAAAGCAGGCACGAGGCCAGGCACCTGATGGAGCTCCAAGTAGAGGATAATTAGGTAAGGAAGATGAAATCCTGACAATTTTTATGGAGAGCAAAACTCAAATGTACAAATTACCTGGGAATGCTGGAAGCTGATCATCTCCCCACGGGATAGGGCTCTGATTCCTGGAGCAGGGAGGTGCATGTGGAGGACTGTATCAGGTTAGCATATGGCAGGTCATGATTTACAGAACCCAAGAACGGGCACGCACCACAGTACTTTAAAAGATCTTTGTCCCAGTTCCAGTTTAATTTCCTCCCAACCCTCCATATACACACGCAGCCCCTTTCCCATATGATCTCTATATAAAGAAAGGTGAATGATGTGTGTGAGGATCGCTGAGGAGGATGCCGTAGGGCCAGCCCTGCAGCCAAAAGTAGGTGTTGCAGTGTGCCCCAGAGGCTTTTCTCCAGGCAGTAGTGGGGACCTTCTGGGAGCTGGTGGGAGAGGTGACTTTCCAGGCAGAGCTGGGGCTCAGGCTGTGCAGAAACAGCCCATGAGGTACCGGGCTGTGCTAATTCTGGAGGTGAATATGGGTTGTACAACCTCTCCAGCGGGCTCAGGTCTCCGAATATCAAATCTGTTTCATAGGAACCATGGAGCAGGCACCGAGCATTCGGTGTCAATCTGCTTGTGTTTAAGCACTGATCTGCTGCAAAGAGTGGGGGATTGGTGGCCCGGCGCCAGACCTGGGCTGCCAGAAGAGCTCAGAAGTTTCCTGATCCCGCTCCCCACCTCCC
Organism: Loriculus beryllinus; assembly: GCA_039877255.1. NCBI lineage: Eukaryota > Metazoa > Chordata > Aves > Psittaciformes > Psittacidae > Loriculus > Loriculus beryllinus. The sequence goes on along the minus strand of JBCJKH010049964.1, from coordinate 35,351 downwards.
ATCTCCGAAGGGAGCTGCCGCCTCTTTCCCATGACAGCTTTGTCACCCATCCAAAACACAGGCATTTGTCAGGATGTTCTCTCCTTTCCTGTGATGGAAGAGACTCTGTTTCTGCCTTGTGGCAGGGAAGGAGTTGGGCTTTTTGTGGTCTTCCCATGCATGGACTGGTTATTTTAGGGAATAGGCAGCAGCACAACTGTGCTGGGACCGGCACTGCAGCCTGTGCATGCAAAGGTTCCAGGACTGAGTGGGGCCGATGGCTCCCGTGCATGCACAACGCCAGCATTCTGTAGGAGCACATATGATAGCTGCCTTCATCCCCAACCAGTTGGCTCCCTGAGAACCAGTGCGTTTGCAAATATCCACTTCATCATGGCTTTGCCACAACACAGGACAATTTTGAGTGTATTCTCAAAGTCAGCATTTAATCCCCAAACCCTGATTACACTTTTGCTCCACTCTACACTTGCCGTTTTAGCAGTAGCCCACCTGTATTCATCCAGGATCATGAGGAATGACTGTTTTTACTAGTGGTGGACTTGGCAGTCCTGGGGTAAAGGTTGGACTTGATGATCTTAAAGGTCTTTTCCAGCTCAGCTGATTCTGTGATTCTGCGTAAAAGTAGACATGTAACTCTGTGTTAGTACCAACAAAACAGCAAAGCAGAAAAGTGTTTAATTTTCAGACCAGAAGTCCTCGAAGTGTATTTAATGACAGTCTCAGTGCCTGAGTGGTTATCCCTTGCTCATGGCAGGACCAAATAACAGCCCAAGTGCTTGGTGCACAGTCAGGCCCTCATTTACTAAATTATATAGTTCCCACTAATGTTACCTAGGTCAGGGGGTGAAGGAGCTGTGGGTTAGGACGCTACAAATCTGACAAGAATTAATGCAGTAGTAATTCTTTTTAAGCCCGTAATGTATCCACAGCTTCCAGGGGAGGTATTTTCAGATAAGAAATGTAGAAGTCAGTTGTTTTATTAAGCTGGCTCTCATTAATGGGAGCCTTTCTTACCGTGGTTTCCGATTGCATTAGTGGCAAATTCTGCTCTTTTAAAGATTAATGGTCTGAGTGTAATCTGTAGCGGAAACGTGGCCTTGTGGTAGAGGCAGTGGCTGGGGACACCAGTGAGTTGGCTTTAGATCAAGCCTTGGCCACAGACGTCCTGGGCACGTTGCTCAGGGAGGATCTCGGTACTTGGACTCGTGATATGTGGCTTGGACGTGTGCTGGTGGGCTCTGTGTGCTGGCAAAGTGACTGGGGCTGAGTCTCTGATCCCAAAATGCCTGGCTCTCTTTTCCTCCCAGCAAACCAGGAGTAAATCATTGCAGCAGCCCCATGCAGAATGGTGCTGAGAGCTTGTTTTTATTTCTGAGGTGAGTTGGCCAGGTTGGATGTGGTCATACCTGTGTGTGTGTGTGTGGCATCAATTTCTGAGATCTGAAGATTCCTTTGGCAAAATCCCTGTGGTGTTTCACACAGCCATGTGGGAATGAGTCTCTTCCTCGGACTTAACTGCTGTCCCAGGATTTACAGACCATACGTTTTGGGCAGGAATGGGCACATGGAGCCCAGGAGAATCCTTCAAGGTTTTCAGTTGTTTACTGGCTGCGGAGATATTCATGATTCAAAATGTGGAGCTTCGGCTGACTGATGAATACTGTCTCCCAAAAAAGCCATTGAATACCAAGTATACTTTTCAAACTGGATACAGAAAACTATCTGCTTGCAAACAGTCCCACCATATTCTTGTAAACAAATTTGTTCTCCTATAGCACACCGACTCTCTAAGTCACAGTACTGTCGTGTGCAAGGTGCTGAGGCAAAGATGCATTTGCAGGCTCTTGTTCCAGCTTGCAGAAGGGCTCTTCAGGTGTTCCCAGGTGGTTCTCTTCAATTCAGTGAAATTTTTGTGGCACTCACTTGTTAATATGTCTTGCTTAGCTGTCCCTTGTATTCAGAGCTCCTGCCTGATTTTGGAGGTCCCCTCTTTTCTCTCTCATCCATCACAATGTTGTTTTCTTATACATGTTAAGTAACAAAAGGCTTATTTACCCCTCCCAAATCATTAAGAACTTTCATTAGAAACGTATATGTAGGGGATGTGGCAGTGGAAAAGTGTGTCAGAGCCACACAGGTGTAATGGTGCTCTGCCTTCCTCTTCTAGATCTAGTGCTTTCCTAATATTGAATTTTCAGTGAGTTGCTGCCTTTGTTCATACCCTTGCAGTGCAGGCAGATGAAGAGGGTGGGATTCCAGCTGACTCATGGACTCCTCTGCAGTTGTCTGAAGGAGCCTTGAAGTTAGGCAGAGTTAGTTTTGCCTGGTCATCATCCCCTTAGCCACACAGCGCTGCCTGAAACGTGTAGTAAATTCAGTTGCACAATACATACAAGGAGCAAGCAGGGTTTGCTGGTAGAAGTGAGTTACATGATTGCTCTGTGGTTAACAGTTGTGTTCTGCTCCTTGTATGAACCCACGCCAGGCATCCTCGGCTTCGTCCCATGCCTCCTGGTCTCTTCTTTCATCTTCCCTTTCCTCCTAATAAACTCATTTCAATGTTCAGCTACTGTGTCCGCTGCCGAGCTCTGCGGAGCGAAGCCTCCTCCAGCTCTGACGTGGTCTGGCAAGCGCTGCTGTCCTGGGGAACTTTTGACTTGTGGAATAGCCAAGTGTGAGGCCGGTGATGGCCGGGGACCCAGAGGAGCTGCGTGGCCAGGCTGGCCCAGCCATAGAGAAGTTTGTGCAAGAAGGGGATGAGTTTGTAACGAGGCTGCTCTGCGGGTGCCAGCACTTCCCAAGGACTGGTTTGGCAGCCTGGCTGTGCCAGGACCCTGGGACCTTCCCGCCGTGCCCACTGTCCCCCAGCCAGCGGAGGAGGTGGTGGCTGTATGCCACGCAGGGATTCCCTTTCCTCGGGGCTGCCAGGTTAAAGCAGCTTAGTTGCACTGGAGCAGAAAGGAGCAGGGCTACGGCGAGGAACTGGGGCCTTGCAGCGCGTAAATAACTGAAGCCGCATGTGGATTTGATTTTCAGCACAGAGGTTTAGTGTGGGGTTTGTTTTATTCACTACTCCAGACCCTTGCCAGGGTACGAGGCTCCCCCTCCACTGGCAAAGCAAAATGCTTTCACACTTCTATCTCTGTGCAAATGAAATGAGTTAATATGGGATTAAAAAAAGCAGCATTCGTTTACATTGTTGTCCTCATCTCGGGTACCAATCTACAAATTGATCTAAAAAGATTGTATTTGCTTCAGAGGAAAAAAGAAAATTGTATTAAGCCACAATCGCACTAATTATTGACCGGGGGAGCTGAGCTCTGGGTATCACTGAGATTATAATAATTATATGGAGCTGGGTTTTAAAAGCAGTGTACTGCATGGCTCTGAGCATTGAGCTAAAGTGGAAGTTTTATAAGAGACTTCTCAGTAGTGAGTTCTAAGGTCTGGAGGAAGAACAAAGAAATAGAAAGTAATAAGAGATAAAAAAGATAAATCCACAGGAGAAGTGGAATAAGCATGATCTTCCAGATCAGCATTTAAACCGAACCATGGTTACAGCAGAAACTTCGGTTCAAGTACTAACAACATTATGTATGACTTCTAAATTTGTCATTTTGTGTACAGCATTTGTGTACTGGCAAAAGGCTTAGTGTTAAAGGCATTTCTGTCAAAACAACCCGTTGCTTTGGGGGACCCAGTATGAACTTTATTGGCAAAAGCATTTTTTATTTGTATAAGGTACAGTTACAGTAGAGGAGTTTGCCAGCAGAGCCGTACGAGGAATTTCTGTGCCAGGCTGACCTAGCCCGGGGACTCCTTCAAAGTAATCAGTTGTACGTCGGCTTTGCTTTGCTTCTCTTAACACCAAAGCAACTTGTGAGGGCGCAGGCTTTGCACCGGTTATTCTACTTTAACTGTGCGAAGGCGACGATGCCAAAGGGTTCGTTCGGGATCCTCTGCTCTCGCTTTGCCAGATCCCCGCTGGCACGGACAGCCAGAGGCTGCTGCCCTCCGTGCCAGTGCACTATCGCTGCTCGGCGCCGGAGAGATGGACCGGTGCTCGGCCACTGGAACCCGTCCCAGGAAAGCACATCGGCTGGCTCTGTGCTGAGAGGTGCTGTGAGGGGGTGTGAGGAGCAGGAGCACGCAGCAGCAAAGATGGAAAGCTGCAGGATTTAAAAACAAAAAAGGGAAAAAAAAAGAATAATTAAAGTAGTGGTGTTTGATTAAAAACATAGGCAGGACAAGGATCATATATGGAGGCATCTCGTTTCTCTAAACTGACTGGTATAATGGGAAAAATGAGACACTTTTCCAGGGACCCAAACTCATTTAAAATAGAGCTTTATATATCTCACTTCAGCCATTAAATCTTAGCCAACTATTGCACTTTTTAATGCGGAACAGTGTCACACATCCATTGCATTCAAACATGCAAGCAATGTTTGCACCGATATGGTTAAGTAACCCAATACTTTCTATAGCTGAAAGATCAGTCGAACAAAGTATCCGTCTAATTAAATCTAATCAGTCAGTGCACAAGCTTACATTGTGGTCATCGCCTTGGTATGTATGGGAGGTTTTGAGGCAGTGAAGCAAGAGGCATGAGATTGAATAAGTGTTAGATGATGAAAGGCAAGGGTTAAAAACTTTCAAACTACAGTGTTAACATTTCTTCCCTGTCATCAGCTATCTGATATTTTGGTATTTGGAGGGAGGAAGAGAAGAAAAGAAGAAAAGAAAGAACAAACAAAGTATGCATGGCATCTAGATCCTGGGTACAATGCAGCAAGCTCTCTGCAAGCTGCCTCTAAGTTAAGTCTATATGCAAAGTTAGCTGCATCTTAGGTTTTGTATTAAAGTCTGTGCAGTGTAGTGAGGGAAAGAAACACTTTTTAGACTTTTCAGACTTTTACTGACAGACTCTGGATGTTTTGGGCCATGATCAGTCTCTTCCAAGATAGTTTTATGGAATAAAATTTGAAGCTTGGTGTTAGGAGCTCCAGCACATATGGCTGCATCTAATACTGCTAATTTCACCCTTTATATCCAGATAAACATTCTTCACAGGAGCATAACACAGGCCCTTACTAATAATCTTCCTAAATGTCTTTTGGGTATGAGACTGCTTCTAAAAACTCCCCCAGAGCTTCAGCAGTGTGAGGACAGGCCAAGCCAAGGGCCATTTTTTGCTCTTATGCAAGTAGGCAAAACGGTGCTTTAGGGCAGACTTTGGCCATAAACTTGTTGCTCAGCTGAACTCTGACCATGTGGCCAAAACAAACCTAAGTAATAATGTTCGAGAGGTTGGGACGGGTTCTCAGTGCAGATCAATGTGGGTCTGTCGAAACAAACAGCACTCTGCCAGTGATGGATGCTGTGGGGCAGCTCGGCCCCTCACTGACATCCATGTGAGGTTCACCCCAGTCTCCTCCCTGCAAATCTCTTTCATTAACTTCCTCCTTCTCATCTCTGCGTTAAATGAGCCGGAGCAGCCTAATCCAGAGGGCTGGAGATGTTGCAAGGCTTCTTTCTGCTCCACGTCATAAGTGCTGTTTGCTGTTGTACCTTGCTGGGTCATCCTGCTCTAGATAGGTAAACAGAAACATGGGACTAATCCCATTCCATGGGTCCAAAAGGAATAGTGTGTATGTTCAGTCCTGTCTTTATCATTCTACCTGTGCTGGAGATCTTTTCTTTACTGCTGGGTAAGCCCAGATGTACACCATCTGCTTGTCTTATGATCTTTGACATGATTGAGAGGCCACCAAAAATACCCAGTGATTGCATACTTTTCAACTGACTGGTATAAAAGGAGAAGATGTTAATAATCAAGCGAATAATATTTGCTATTTTGGGGCCTCCTGAAATTCTTCCGAGATGTATTTTGAAAGTAGATGCTAAACATTGTGTGTGCATAAGCCTTTGCATATATCCCTTCCCTTAGCCATATGTTTGAATACACACAGTTTGAGATGAAATATAGCAGAGTCTATTTTAGGTGTGTTTGAAAAACTCAATAGCCTCAGATTGGCTGCCATAGCCTGCTCTTGTCAGCCGTTTCATTTCTGACTTGCTGTGAAGTCGCAGGGCCTCCAGACCAAATATCTGAAATGTGCCTTGTACCTCTTGGGTAGAAGTAAAAGACACCCTTCTCCATACACTTTGGAGCAAACCCCTTCATCCATTACTGTTTGGAGAGAGCTCCCTCTGCAAGGCTGGAGCTGCCTGTTGCCAGCATGGAGATCAATGGGAGCCCAAGTCCCTCTGCATCTTGCCAGAGCCTCGCTCCAGATGTCCGATAAAACTCCATGGGGCTCGTGCTTTGAAAGGAGCGGGGGCTATGTGAATCACTGTTGCAGTAATAAAATTGCACCTATTCCAGATCTTGTCTTCTCTGTCCAATTAGAAGAGCATGTTTTATGCTTATGGTTTTTAAAAGTTGGCTGACCAGCTGGGTTTCATTCCTTTCTCCTTTGCTTTTTTTTTTTTCCTGCTTTTTATTCGGTATTTTTCCTCCCCCCCTTTTTTAATATATAACATTCGAATCGATGTTCAGGGCCGTTCCCTTTGATAGTTCATATGCTGGTTTATGAGCATGGCAAAACCAAAAAAGGTCAGTTAGAGGTTAAGAAAGAGAGTTATCAGGCCTGTATAAGTGAGGTATTTTTAAGGCCCTGCTAATTGGCAGCACAGTTAAAGCATCATTCATAAAATAGTGGGCATTAAAATGACCATATCCATTTTTAAGAGTATGGAGATTATTCCTATGCCAAAAGGATTAACTCTACCTTCTCATCACTGCCTTTATACCGGGGTGTTTTTCCATGGGAGAGATGAATTTTGGGCATTTTGCCTACAGTATCCAGGCTTCTACCCCGCGCTTTTTAACCGTTACAGCTGGCGAAATCTGGGACTGAAAATGTAGCCATATAACATGGCAACGGCCAGAACAATGAGACAGGCAAATCTTTTAAATCTGTATTTTATAAAACATCTGTTAAAGAAGATGAAGTCAGAAGTTCTGTTCACATATTTGCTGTGTTTCACTTATTAAACTCAAAACATTACAGCTTGTCTTATTTTCCTTACCAGAATCACTAGTCGGGCTTAGTATAAAGGCTGGGGAAAAAGAAATCCTGGTTTTTGAGCCTCCTCTGAAGCTCCGGAGTAATGACCCATGCACACTGGCCCGAAACCCCAGCAGATTTTACAAGGGCTGCTGGTTACATTCACCTGGTTTGGAGGGAAACAGAACAGCTTTTTCTCCTGATCTGTTTGCCCGCCTGCTGAAACGCTGCCATAAACCGTCCTCACTCTGTGTACAGCCCGCGCTCCAGCCTGTGCTCCGTTTTCTTTTGTCTTTCAACCATCTCTCGTTCTGGGTCAGCAAATTCTGGGTTTCCTGAGAACTTTAGTGTCCAAATCAACGTCTGAAATCAAACTAAACCATCTGCAGGGTCTCACTTGCTGGCTCTACTCACAGGAACCATAAAACTGAGAGAGGACAGTCCCAAATTAACCCAAAAATTCCCAAATGTTGGGTCAAACCATGAGAAACAGACTCAAAAATGGTTCCTCCAGGTGGGTTCCTTACCAACCACAGCCATTATGGGAAACGTTGATGATACCCACCCTGGTTATAGGCCGTGAGGGCCACTTCAGGTCTCCAATCACTAATCCCATCGCAGAGTTAGGAGAGCTTCTACTCCTTCATTTGGCATGCGGGAGATGTGCCCTAGTGCAGCACGCTGGGAAACAGTCCGGCAATTCATGGGGCTCCAGGCTCAGTCTCGCTCCGTAACGCAGGCTCTTGGATGCTGTGCTGATGGATAACAGAGAAATTCTTATAGTAGATAGATAGAAAAATTGATTAGCTGAAAAAGCCTGTTGTTAACTTTTCTAGCACTAGTGTATAATAATGACTTATGTGTCAGGGCAAACAAATGCTTAGAGTATTTAAGATACACATATATCTTGTGCCTTGCCACCTTTTCATGGAAGCTGACAGCTTACAAATGTCTTATTGAACTGTATTACTTAAAATTGGGCAGATACTCCTAGGGAACAATTTTCTATGTTTGATCAGTCATGCAAAAAAAGGCCGTAGGCATTTGTGACTGCTGGTATCTTCATAGTTTAGATATGTATGTGATGTAAGAATTTTATCATATCTTATTCTGTCTGAGAGTATGGTTTTCTCTTTACCTGGGCATACTGAAAGGTGATTGGCTGTTTTATTCTGAAGCACTTAAACTCAATAACATATATAGACTTTACTAGATGCTTTCCTAATTTATTGTGGCAATGTGGTATTTAGACCACTATTTAAATGAAGGTTGCCAGTACAGTTAAAAGAAATTAGAGACACCATCATTGCTAAATCACTTTACCATTCAAAGAAGAACTGTAAACATATGCATCCATTTAATTATAATAGTACCAATTATAAGAGAAATTGTAATGCCGAAAGTAGTAGCTTTTATGTGATCATAATAATGGCATATATTTATCTTGGTTTGGCAAGTTAGGTCTTACTTTAATAGTTGGCTTTGCTTAAATAGAGTGTGGTTTGTTAAAACCCACACTAACCCCCACACCCTTCCATTTGTTATTGCCCAAATAATGAACAATAATCATGTGGTATAAATGATTAATGTATACATGGCTTAGCAAGTATCTTTGAGGTTTAGAAAGTGTTTTTATTTTCATTCCTGCACTGGACCAAGCTATAGCCCAATTGCATGTTATTCCTTGGTACTGGAGAGAAAACCTTTTTGCTTTGGTAAAAATGATAGGAACTCAAAGCCCGAGCGCGCTCGCTTTGAAGTCGATGGGAATTCCAGCGCCAGGCTCCGGAGAAGCGAGCCCATTGTTTCTGGGGCAGTTGGCTTTGTGCGTGTTATCTGCTTCAATCACAATTTAATGTCACATTTCAAACCAGTCCTGCGTAGGAGAGCCAAAGCCCCGCATTCCGTTCCTGAGCCACGCGAGGAACACCCCACGGAGGTGGATGTGCGAGGTCTCCCAGTTCTCCCCTCCAGTTAGAACAGTCTCGCTCAGCAATGCATACAGCAGTGTCTATTCCCGTGCGTGTTCAACTTCCAGCCTGAAGTTTAGCAAGTTCTGCGTCTCTTTATTTACATCTGGTTCCTTTGGAGCCTAATCAGCCCCAGCGATAAAAAAACCCCAACAAACAAACTCTTCCCTTTCAAGCTTCATTTTTACAGCGTGAGCCGAACGCGACTCTTCTCGGCGCGATTACCCCACGCAGATGAAGGGTGCTTTATCTGGTGCGCCGCAGCGAGCGGCACAGTGTTGTCACCGCGCCGCAGACAATGCCACCCATTTATAAGAGGATTCAAAGAGTTAAAAAAAAACCTGCATTACTTGAAACTTGATATAAAACCTGTGGCCAAAGCAGGCTATGGGCTGGAGCACTTGATTATTCTTTTATCAATAAATAAGAGTGGCATACAGTTAATTTCAGCACTGTAATTGAGCGGTGCATTCTGGGAAGCTGCAAAGCACTGTAAGATGAGGAAATGTTTTAGAGACTAATCATGAGAAGAAAGGAGCCTTTCATAGCCCTTATGATGCTGTTGTCAGAGCTAAAGGCAGATAATGATTCAGTAATAATGGCACATTGTGAATATTTAAGCTGAAAAGATTGGGACAAAATGAGCAGACATTGTTGGTTTGCTAAACCGAACAGTTGGTCTTTGGGCTCCAAAACTATCGACAACTCAAATTCGGGGCTCAGAAGTTGCAAAATTAAAAGAAGAACGGTGTTTCCAGGAGGCTGGCCTGGCACAGGGCTTGCGCCTGGAGCCTGCACGGGGCCTCTTCACTTACTTTTGAAATCTGAAATTGATAGCCAAGGGGTTTTTTTCAGTACTCTCTGAACTGACAAAGTACAATACGCTGCAGACTGTGTAAATCTCCCTCCATTTAGGTGCCAGAAGAAATCGCTTCGGAAGAAAATCAGTTTTAGTCATGACCTAAAATATTAAATATAAAATCGAGAGTGTCATATTGCAAATAAGTAGACTCATTTGCATTTTGTCTCCAGGGCATTGGTAGCGCTATAAAGAGACATGCAGCTGAATTTATGTACATTGTCTTTTTTCCTCATTACTACATTCTGGATCTGTTAGTTGTCTTTCTTTAAACATCTGTTAAATGCAGTTTCATGAAGCTGTATGTTCCCATATGTTTGGGAACGGTATCAAAGAGTAGAGTTTTTGGCCTCCTTTACAACCTTTTGTCTCAGAGAAAAAGGTGGATGAGCTCCGGGGCTGGATTCTGCTGAACCCAAGGGCCAGAAGCATTCTTGCCAGATAAGTTTTCCCAAAGCGTAAAGACCAGCACTGGTAGGGGGACAAAGAACATTCCAGCCTTGGGATCTATACATTAAAAGATACTTCTTTTTTTTTTTTTTTTTTTTTTTAAGGAAAAATTGCAAAATTAAACCTCAAACAAACCAAACACCAAACTTCTGGGGCAAGTTTTACTCTCCATAATTCTCTACATGTTAAATCTTGGAGAATACAGAAAGTTTGCCTGCATGAGGATGGGCATGAGAAGCTGTCCTGCACTTTTACAGGCACAGTAAGCCCCAATTTCTTATTATCTCTACAGTGACAGAAACTATTCCAGCTCTTGTATTTCTTTTACAGAAACACTCTTCCTGTGTATTTTCACACAAAGGAGAAGAAGAAACAAACTCCTGCATCTCTACGTCTGTTTTTCCTTGAGGAAAAGCAATTACTTGCAATAAACAGCTTCAAAACTTTAATCAAAATACAGTTAGAAAAAGTTTATCTTTTTGCAAAATTCCTTTAAAAAACATGCTCCGTGTTTATAGTAACACTCATTTTTATCCATATGCTTTAAATCTGTGTATTGACTTAGCTAGGCAATATTTTTAACCTATTTTTCCAAGTCTTTTGAATGAAAAGTTTCTCACAAAGTCATTTGTATATTAAGAAAATGTAAAATCCCAGGACCGGGTCCTCCTCTGGGGAAGAGAAGCATTGCTGCAACAGTCCACAGGCACTGCAGTTGTCTGCAATAAAAAGAGAAACCCAGTTTCTTCATGGTTTCCAGGGCCCCAATCCTGCATACTTATGCACTTACTTCACTTAACTACTGGAAATGAGATCACCCGCAGCTCTCGTGTGTGCCTCTGCCGTGCGGGAAGGGGAGGCTGCCCGGTGGGATGGCTCCCGCTACCAAAACAAGCTTCGGCAGACCCTGCCTGAGTCTCCCATGCTGTTTGCCAGGTAGGCAAACCCTCGGTGGCCTGAGCTTGTAGCTGTTTGCTGGGCAGCTTTGCTGGCATGATGCAGTGTGGGCATATTGGTGTTTATGGAGCAGGGACTGAGATGCAGTCAGTGCCCGTACCCAGGTCAAAGTGGCTCAGGCAGGTGTTTCATTTGGATTTGCATGATGTTTCCCCCTTCTCATTTCTCTTTGACTTGTCAGTCTGTTACAATTCCCTAGGTAAAAAGCATATTTCAGTCTGAAACGCTGATTTGATTCAGGGTACTTGGGTTACATCTAAGGACCGGTAACTCTACTCTGTGTGTCCTTAAAGGCTTTCTTTCATTTGCCTTGCAAAGCTCAGCAGTCTCCCTGCATCTCGCTCTAAGTACTGGAAGCGCATTCACAGCTCAGTGTTCAAGTGCATCATAGTCAGATTTCACCAAGCTCAGACACAGTGGTAGTGGGATTCAGAGGTTTGATTTGCACCAATAACAAGGTCTGAATCATTAAATAAAATAGCACTGATAAATTCAGTGAAGATCTGTCCCGGAGATCCTTTGCCAAAATTAGTCAGACCTGGATGCAGAATTTCACTGTCCCCAGTGTTCGGGTTGCTTTTGATCTTTCTTACCCAAATGATAAAGGTACAATAAGAACTTATTAGCGTTGGTCCATCTGAATGGTTAGGAGCTGTGTTGCAGCCCCAGTACAAATTGCAGCAGCACGTATAATCCATACTAATAGCTTGCTGCAGCAGGGAATTCAAGGCACAAATTTCCCCTCCAGTTCACACCATCAAGAGAAATTCATAATTGTCAAGTGCTCAGGCGCCAGAGTCTGCACAGGACAAACAACAATCCCCAGTTGGTTTGTTCCATCCTCTCTCTTCCTCCATCCAGGCCATCCGAGTTGTCTGAGAGTACTTCACATGTTGCCCTTGGCCGAGGACGGCTCTGCCTGGAGCATGTCCAACTTGGCGTGGAGATGTTCTAATAAAGCTCCAAATGATGTTCGTTGCCAGTGAGGAGGGGGACGAGGAAGGTGAAGGAAAAGATGGCACCAAGGTCATTGTGTTTTGGCCTATAGCAATATGCTATTGTGGAAAGACACATTGTACTCTCAAATGCCGCTATTAACAATGGTGATGATAATTTCATCAGTGTGGCTCATACTTGATATTTCTCATTTACATGGCATGTTTCATCTTCAGGGCTCTTGAAGTAATGAGCTAATCCTCACAACATCCCTGTAAATATTATTCCCTCCTTCAAGAAACTGAAGCAAGGAACTTAAGTAAATAATGTACACTATTTATATTATGATGGCTTATAGGGGTGCTGGTGAAGGTCAGGTCCTTCTTGTACATAGACATTATAGAAATAAGAATCTATATAACTAAACTAGTCCTTGACCTGGTGAGTTCATACTTCAAATATACAAAACAAGCAAAGAAGAGAGGAAAGGGAACCCTATCAAAACCCCAAAATGAAAAGGAGATTAAATAACTGAACGGAGGTGGTGTCTGGAGACTGGGCTGAAGCCAGCTCTGAATCCCTATCTACTGTGTGTTTGTAGAGATGGGGGTTGCAAAGCCTGGTTTATTAGAACATACTTTTACTAGCAGGTGACATACTTGCCTTTAAAATGTTAACAAGACCTCAACTCTAATTAAAACATGTTAGTATGAGGGTTTACATTCATTAGGGGTGCAGAATTACCTGTGGGTGATACAGGAATGGTAACCCGCTCTTAGCTCTTAAACAGCTTTTGGGGAAAGTTTTTGGCTTTCTCTCTTTGGACATTTTTTAACCTCTGAAGAACCAGAGTTAACAGTTCATTAAAGAGAAACTTAGGTTATTGTGTTAATTTAGCTCACAGCACTCGAAACTTCAGTGTCCTCTTTGTGAAACAGAAAGGGGTTTCAGTGGGATGAGGGTGAGCAAGCATTTTTCTGCAACTGAGGAGAATTATTTCTTGTTTCACATTAACTGAGGCTTCAGTTCAGTGAAACACTTAAGCATTTACCCAGCTTTCAACACAAGTTCCATTGCTCTTCATTTAGAAGAATTTACCTTTGTCACAACCTCTGCTTGAAGTCAGTGGCATGGAAGCACTGGCTGAGAGTTGGGCATGTGTTAATTGTTTAAATATGTTTAGCCCATTCCCCAAAGCTGTTGTGAATGTTTAATGCAGTATTTACACTAGCCTTAGCACAAGGACTCATGATGTAGTATTGATGCTTAAACATATACTTGCTCTGGAGTATCTGTGAAGTGCTCCGCTTGAATATTCCGATTCCTTAAATTTCCACAGGGACTCAGCTTCAAGTTTTTAAGAGTGAGCACTTTTGAAGAATAAAATGTCATTTAGCATTTAGTAAAGGCAACTATCAGCCTAAAGCACAGGGTAACTGTGAAACTGGGAGAAGCCCAGAACATCTGCCGTGGCTTCTGCGCCGTGGCAGGACGCTGCTAACGCGCCTCTCAAGCGCCCGACGTCTCCCTGCAAGTTGTGCTGTGCTAAGAGCTTAAATACTGCAGTGAGCACTGACACCTCCAGAGGAGGACGTGTGGAAAAAAATGGCATATTTGGTACTTCAGGAGTTAACAAAAGTAAGGGCAGATCCACTCAGAGAAAGGCCGGGGGGAGTGTGTCACTTTTATGTTCGAATTCATTAAAAAATATAATTAGTTTATTTTACTATAGTTATCTCTTTATTATTTAAAGGGAAAGGTTACATACAGTATATTTGGAGGAAGATTTTATTTAACACTTGGATGCGTTTCGCTCTAAAATGAATGCTTGCTCAAGAGTCTAAGAAGGCTTCATGGGAAGAGCAAAGCAATCTAAGCCATATGTATTGGGCAGTTTGCCAGTTGTTTGCCAATATGCCCAGGCCACCTGGCTATATATGCAGCCAAGTATGCCATTCTGACTAGCCAGCTTTAACCTTCAGGCTGCTTCTTTTTCAGCTCTTAGGAAACTCTCAAGCCCTCCAAAGCGCATTGCATTTCCCCCATGGCAGTAGTTTGTGTGCACCCAGACGCAGGCTGCGCGGTCGCGCTGACCAGACAGCTCGCAGCACCCATTTTCAATGAGTTCGCCTTTTGTCTAGAGAGCAGTTCCGTCGTGTTGAACCCGGGCCATAAGATGAGTCTGGAGATAGCAGACAGAAACCTTTACCCATATGCCATAGTTAGACACTTTGACTGACAAGCCACAGTTTTTGTTCCCAATACTGTAGAGACACTGTTTTAGGGGTGTGGTTTAGGATGGATTTTGTTTAATGTAGTTCACCACTATAATTTCTTTTCCTGAGTATTTGCGTGGATTGTGAGAGAAGTGAGGCATTCAGCGTAACTCCGGCATTAGTGGCATATTGTTTCATTATTGGGGTAATTTATTTAAATGTTTATTCATTAAATTTCACTTGCAGCCAAAAATATCTCAGCGTTCTATTAATCTTTAGTTACATTTTGGGTTGTGGGCAAAGCCTAAAAACTACAGTATCCATGGCAGCAATTTAACATTTAGTAGATATCAGATATAATTAAGCTATTCTAAATATTGAAATTAAGGTAGGAAGGGGGAAAAAAAAAAAAGATTATATTCAATTGAGTAAACACAGCATGGGAAGTTTTGGTGCAGCAGCCAGCAAAATCTTTAACTGCATCCAAAGTAAAGGGCGCGCAGTCTGCCGTGATTGTCTTCGGGTTTAATGGGAAGCAGTTTGGGGATGGTAGAACGTGGGGACTTTCCCTCGCGTTATAGCTGTTCATAAATAGGGCGGTGAGAGCTGCCTCTGCAGCTGGGGAAGGCATTTGGAGACATGTGCTCTGTGTCTGCCTCGCTTTACAGAGGGACGCACATTTTTCGGCGAGCACACGCGCGCTACGAAAACTTTGTGTGCTGTGATCTGGAAGTGGAGCCTGCGGTTCAGCTCGGAAAGCTCCGGGCAGAACTCGCTCAAAATGGCCACGGTTTCCCTCCGTGCGCGCACCGAAGCCGTAAATCTGACACAGCTTCGTTTCAAAAGCCCCGTGAACCTGAGGGGCTGATATTTGAAACTCAACTTCTCCGTTTGCAGGTGGGATTATTTGTGGCAGTAAGCGAGAGCACGCAGGCATCTCGCTGCCCAGCAGAGCCCCCGCTCAGGTGGCAGCAGGACGGGTTTGTGCAGCCTGCAAAGCTGGGTATGGAAAAACTGACACCTCCCCCCCCCACCCTGGCCTTTATATTTTAGGCACAAAATTGCAGATTAAACAAAGGGAGGGAGGTTAATGCTATTGAATAAACTGGGCCCCAAGGGAAACTTTGCCAAGTTTCTCGCGAAGCCCCAAAACGAGCAACTTTACAAGGAAAGTTTTGCCGCGCTCAGCTCGCCGCACATTGTTCCCATCGCTCTGCGAGCCAGGCTGCTCCCGCACCACCACCTGCGCCCGCTCCCTGCCCGACAAAGCCAAACCCGGATCAAATGTGGAGCCCACCGGCACTGCAATTCAATCCAGCAGGGTTTGCTGTTGAGTTGCATTGAGGTATTCTTTGTCCCTACGGGGCGTGCTGCCTTTGGGGAGCCAGGCATATTGAATTGCTTTAAATCAGAGCCCATACTGACATGCTCAAGGTATGCTTTTTGGGGAGGCCCGTCTTGGGTTGCCTGTGCTAAGAAACGCGTTGCGGATCTGTGACTTATTAGTGGTTTGTCGTAGCCGCACGGCATCGGTGACACGTTCAATAAAGGCCCAGAGAAAGGCGCTGTTGCAAATGCACAAAGACAGACATAAAGGGAGCGGGGAAGTGTCCCGGTGGGTTTTGCAGTCTGGCAGGTGAGATGCAGCTGCAGCCGCCCCATCTGTGCTACCTTGGCCTGCTATGGCTGTCAGCATAGGTAACTGGGGCTATGATGGGAGAAGCAGAGCAGAAATTGAGACAGAGAATAAAAATTAAGGTTAAAAGGGAGAATAATGTTCTACGGGCATTTGGGGGATACTAACAGGTCACAAATTTTCACTTTAAATGTTCATTGGGTCCATTTTGTGTATTGCACTAATACATGGCTGGACAAGTATACCCACTACAGTTTGTATTTGTTTACTCAGCCTTGTATCAATCTGTGGCGATTCCCATATAGTATTTAATGTAAGTGATGGGCTTCAGGCACCGTATTAATAGTATGTTGCCTTTCACACGCTTCACTATTGCAGATCTGTTTATTGTTTCCCTGCGTGGGTGCGTGCAGCGCACACACACACATTCTTTCTACATTGTTACTCTGTTATTGTCCCTTTTTATTTATTTGGACCCGCTTTTGCTTGCAGATAAAAAGATTAGTCATAAACAGCAGCTTTGTCATCCAAGAATTTCCAAGCGCTTCAATTCTGAAAGGTTGTTCATGAGAAGTTGTCTAAATGGCAGCATTATACCACCGTATAATCTTTATAGTATTAAGTATCTGCAGTTTAGCGTGATTGTTGAGCTTTCCTGGGAAAAGGACTGAGAAAAACAAGGGCTGTGTATACACTTCATAGCGAATCCAGCCTCTAAGGACCAGGTTTTTCCTTCCACCATTTCTCACCGTCTTCCTCTTCCAACAAACCTTCCTCCCATCCCAACCACAGACTGTATTGCAAATATGCAAAAACACTAAAGGCTTAGTTCCCCTCTGCTTGTAAACACAGCACTCCCATTAGCGGTGAGGCTGCCCATGCCTTTCAGAGGGAAAATGGACTCTGAAATGCTTGGGAGAAATAGCAAAGCTCTCATTCATGTGTCTTGGGTTGAAAAATTGAACCCACTCTGCTTATTTGCACCTCCATGCCAAAAAAAAATAATGCCGGTGCGCTGGTCACAAGTGCAGATGAAGCAAACTAATACAGATTTCCATGGGCTAATAACAAACGGGGACGTTCAGACGCTGTTGCCAATTCTGCACGATTAAGTGCAGATTAAGTCCAGAGAGACAACCCTGTCCCATTGAAATCAATAGGATTTTTGCCGTGGGCTTTCCTCGGACAAAGATTTCATTTCCAATAATCCACCACCTGATTTTAGGCATGTCATTTAGTAACTGATTCGCTGCCAATTTACAGGAGAAACTTCCCCCTGCTGAAGAACATGCTCTCCTTTCTTCCTTCTCTTTTTTCCTCCCCATTTTTTCCCACTAGCTTTGCATTTAATGATAGTTCTTTCATAAAAAATGTCCATTTTCCTTTAGATTTTTTGTCTTGTTTTGTTCTGTTTGGTTTGGGCTATTTAGTTGTTGGTTTTGTATTTTACTACATACCGTCACATGGGATATGGTCCCTGCAGGCATGACTGTTTCAGACGAGGATGTGGTAAGTTGAGGATATATGTTGTTGTGTTGAATTTCATCACGCCTCCGCACATCCTTAAAGCTCTGTGACATGCACTGACTTGGAACAGCTAATCCACACCTGGTGACAGGCTGTATCACCAGGGCTCAACATTTCAGCCTCTTCCCTGGTGTATAGGACGAGGTCATGTTCCCCATGCCTGCTGCAGGATGCTAACAGATCTAATAGCCGGGACAGGGAAACAGAAGGATCTGTTAAAGGGAGTTGTCTTGACAAACAGGTGTGATATTCAGGTTGCTACTTCAGGGAATCTCGGGGAAGGAGGCTGGTTAGCTGAACCCCAAGCAGATGGTAGAGTTTGTCTTTGCATAGGCACAGCCTGAAATGACTTTTGGCGTGGGTAGACTGAGGTGAGCCAGGGTTGACTGGTTTAAGACTATGTAATGGAGAATAGCACCAGCTCCATGACTCGCTAGAATGCTGTATTTGAATTTTAGGCCGTTATAAAGCTGATAACCCTTACATGAATGCAAATGACCACAGCATGTTAGACAGCCCTGTGGTTCAGACACTTTTGGGTGCTGGGGTTCTCCACCTACCACAGTCCCAGGGCTTGGCTTGCTACTTGGTGCCAAGGTTGGCTGCGTGTGGCTGCTCATATGAAGCTGCGTGCATGTTTGAGAGTTGAGATTTGACATTTGGGATTTGCATGCAAACACAAATCCATGGAGGATCATGGCAGGGGTTG
The DNA here is from genome assembly GCA_039877255.1 of Loriculus beryllinus. Lineage (NCBI taxonomy): Eukaryota > Metazoa > Chordata > Aves > Psittaciformes > Psittacidae > Loriculus > Loriculus beryllinus. The sequence continues at coordinate 17,018 of JBCJKH010049964.1, read as the reverse complement.
GAAGTAGATGATCTTAAGACCCTTCCCAACCCAAAGCAGTCCATCATTCTATGATTCCATCTGTGAAAAACTTTTAAAGTCAGTAACTTAATGCTTCAAAAAAGAGGAATGAAAAGAAATTCTCAAATAAAGTCTAAATTAAGGCAAACCATTAAATTAATAAGAATTGAAGGCAAAAATATATAGTGTGTAAAAATATAGTAAGCCGTTTTGTGCGCACACAGACTTTATTAATTTATAATTTCATTTCTGGAGGCAGTATTTCTGTTCATAGCTCTCAGTTACTTCAGTATAGAAAAATGTCGATTTCCACTAAAATTCTGTCAGCATTGATATCAGTTTTATCACAGTTATTTATAACCCATATACCAACCTGAATATAATTAACTGTATATAATTTGCAGGGCTTGCCAAATAGCGCACAGTTATTTGCTACCCAAAGTATTTGTGTAATTAAAAAAATGTCAGCTAGTGTATTAGAAACATTTTGTACAGCTGGCTAAATAGTTCAGAACATATTGGGGAATAATGTATTAATTCACTGATGTATTCCATATTGAATAAACTGTTTTAAGAAGTTAAATTGCATTTGACCCATTAGAGTTGACTCTAACTCTGCGAAGTATTGAGTCCCACCTTGAGTCAAAGGGAGCTGAGGGCACTACTGAGGAGTCTTTATCAGGTTGTGGGCTTGTGAGTACGGCACTTAGGTGTATGCTTAGGAGCACTGCTGAATGAAGAATACAGTTCTCCAAGACACTGTTCTCCCGAGGTCTTTCAAATGCAGTAACTAGAACCTTTCTTAGGCATAGAAGTACTTTTGTTCTTCTGCATTTGCAAAATCAATATGGTGCTGTTAATGCGAAAGTTGCTTTTCCAGCCTCTAATTACTAAAGTCAATATTATCCAGTTGTTATTAAATAAAATAGAAAATAGGTTCCCACCCTGTATCTAACCAAATTTCAGGTCCTGTGCTCTGTAAGTTCACGTTGTAACTTTGCTGTATTAATGAGGAGTTTGTGCAGCAGCCTTGGCTAAGCTGTATTATATAAGTGTTTTCCCATATGGTGAGCATGGTCTGCAGCAGCATATAGCACCTTTGTCGGGTGCAGTGCTCTCCTTTCCCCAGGTTTCCTAATTCAATATCCAGGGAAGTCTGGTGCAAGGGGAAATCTTGCACTTGTAATGTGGCCATTATGCTGGCTGTCTCCTTGTCTTTTACCTATGGCAGTCTTAAGGCAAGATGCCTTGGAAATGAGTTTTATGTTAGTATCAAGTACATGAGATGCAGAAGTGATTTTGTGGCTTTCTGTTGTGGTTTATACTGTATGCAGAGCCGGGAAGCAGTAAATTTAGAGAAATAATGAGATGGATTTCTGTATTCTTGGTATTTTTAATAAAACTTAGTAATTGGCATTTTATAAAGTCATAAACCAGTGTAATTTTTACTGCAGGGAATGTCCATTTGAGGAGGGCTTCTGGATCGCAGCAGCGATAAGCAGGCAGCGCTGTCTGTTGGGTTACTTATCCATGGCACCAGGATTGTCTGTTGTTCAGATGTGTGAGCTCCGGCCTCGGTTTCCGTTCACGGTTGCCGTGTATCATCACAAGAGTGATGATAACGCCTCTTCAAGGTGGCATTATAGTGACAGTTTAACATGGCAAACTTCTGCTTGGCAAACAGACAGCGACTGTTAGCCAATATTGGCTGAGACTTGCTGATGATACCACATAGTGTATCCTTAAAGAGGATAGTTCTTTGGACTTGATCCCGCTCCGTTTTCTGTCATGTGCCTCTCAGTCCAAGGGGAAAAAAGGAACAAATAAATATATCCCCCCTACTTATTATAGGTGTGCTCACCCTACTTTTTATTTGGGTATGCTGTCAGGGTTTCCTGAAGTAAGCTTATTACTTTCTTTCCTTCTAGGAAAAGGTCTGGAGTTGGCAGAGTTAGACAGCATGCTTCTTGCGTGCTAAAAAAGGAGTTTAGCATAACGCTTATTATCTTGATCATGGGGAGTTACTTGCTGTTTGTGAGACTTGCAGAGTGCGTCCCAGCAAACCCTTCAAGGCAGGATGGAATCCTCCTTCTGGTGGGTTTTTTTGGTGAACCTAGTTAGGGTAATCTCTGGCCTGTGCTCAGTAACTCAGCCCTGAAACACTGCAGCTGGAGACGCCAAACGTTAAGATTCTGTCCAAACACGCTGTTATATCTTCCTTTGCCACTAGAGTACAAAGTCAAACAATCCACGTGTACTGCTTCTTAATCTTTATGTTAACTTCTATTAAGTAATGCATTTAGCTTTAAAAGAGTTGCTTTGTTACCAGTGTTACTTACAATGCTCTCCAAACGCCTCTCTGTCAGTGAAATATGTGTGAATGTTAACAAGCACACTTAAAATATGCTGCTTTTATGTATAAATACAAGTTAACAGGAATTCCATTTTAGTATCTATCGTAATGTTTTGATGATCCCTTCTGATACTGTCAGCGTACTGAGAATCTCATTCCTCAAGTAGCACTGTATTGTTATAAGGTTATTCTTATTTTACAACCTCATTTTGTGAGCTTGGTGGTACAGCTGGAAGTGCACGAGCCCATTTCAGTCCATGGCTGCTATGCTGGCACCTGTAATAGATGCCCTCAGAAAACCGGGGTTGTGCAGCTTTGCAGACATGTACTAGTTGTACATAGACCTCTTTGAAGTGCCTGCACAATTCTTCTTCCTTGATCTAAGCTCTTGGACTGTCTTTTGGCAACCGGGGCGCTCGGTTCACGCATTTTCATGTGCTTTGGTCACAGGCCTCTGGGCATGTGCATAAGTTACTATGTGGGTGGAAGCGGAGTTGCATCTTGCTCGGCTCAGAAAAACATTGCTCCAGAGCAACTTTGTCTCGGTTTGTTTTGGAAGGAGCCCTCACGGATCTTGGCTTGAGGCGAAGCCGCTGGGGTGAGGGTCATGACAAGCTGTACGATAGGCGATGAGACTGCATGAAAGCCTGTGTCATGAGCCAGAAAAAGGGCCGGCCTGAAGCCGAGCAGATTTATTTCATCCCCACTGCAGCTCAAGTCCGGCTGCCTGCTTTACTGCTTCCATGGGAATTTACTGTCCCTTCTTAGGTGTGAGCCCCAGCGTATAAGGAAGATGCATCTGACCATGTGCCCTGTGCTAACAGGAAGGAACAGGGCCTATTTTCTTTTCAAGAAATGCACTGTAAATTGTTGGGCTGAAATAGAATGTGTAAGTAAAGCTCAGAGGTAATCTCTTCTTAAGCATTGGTCTGGGTCTTAGATTTATAAGCTTATTCCTGCTGTCCCACCACAAAACTAAAATATTCACTCAACACCCAGTATTTACCTGATAGTTTGATGTAGCTTTTTTAAAATTATGCACTTGTATTTTGTCCTTGCTGTGGGAAAAAAGCCCCAAAAGCCTGAGGACTTGATTCCGCCTGGCTGTTGAAGCGCAGTGCAATTTGATGCCTGTATCTCAGAAGGTGAATTCATCGCCTGGGGAGAGTCACATCACTTTCTTGGGAATGCCATGAAGAAAGCAGCTGTGAAGTGTCTGCAGGGCTGCCCAGCGAGCAGCTGCCTCCAGGGTGTCCTGGCCATGGCCCCACAGCCCCATAGCTCTGCCTCCTCTTCCTCAGGGATGCCTTGCACTTCGGCAGCACCCCCTTGGGGCAAGACGGCTGCTGCTGGGAGCCAGCACCTCCGTTCATGTCCTTTGGGGACCTGGGGATGAGCAGAACCCTCTAAAGTTTGGAGGGAATAAACAGCTGCAAAGTGAGTTTTGCAATAAAAAATGTAAAATATGTAGTATATAAAAGAGAAAGTTATTAAAAAGTTCAGATAAGATCAAAACATTCCAGACGTTATGGTCTGTGTTCCTGCAGAGTTGTGTAAAAAAATGCTGGAGCTTTACAAATGGAAGCAGCAGAGGAGTTCATATATGTCAAATACTTTGGACCTTGCAGTCCATTAACATAATAAATTAAACATAACAGATGATGGGCTTGCTCTGATACTGTGGCACAGTCATATTTTTGAAGGCAGAAAATGTTCCTGATGTTTTACAACAAACATCATCAGGGTTTTACAGAAGATCTTCAGAGGTTTCTCGAGTGCTTTGCTAACATTGTGACTTTCAGGATAAAATATGTGCTAGGATTTACACCCTAACCATGCACTTTATAATTGGAAAAGGGTGTTCCTGCAGCTGAGATTAAGCTGCAAAATCCATGGGATTCCAAACCAGCCTTCATTTTGGGCTATGCAATCTCCAAATTAAACATGAAAATACTAGCTAAGGTATGAATATAATGGGTGAAACAGATGATCAGCAGCAAACATGAGAGGCTTCCTTTTAAATTATGAATGATCAAAATCACACCTATCGTTAATATTTTCCCAGTCTCCACGTAGGGTCAGCTGCACAGATGCAAATCTGGAGTACTTTCAGTAAAGTTACTGAAACACAAAGCAGAGCAATTTTGTTGATGAAGGAAAAGAGATGAAAAATATATGGCCTTTTTCACACCTTATTTCCATCGTGTGAATTATTTTAAGGTTTATTTAATCCTTACTATATTTCATATTGGCAGCAGAGAGTTTCTGAAATAATCCCCTTTAGACCTGTTGTTGCAGTATATGATCAAGTGTTTTAAAGGCCAAGGTTGGGACTTGCCAGTTGCAAAAAGCACCTCTCTTAATTGCCTAAGTATGAAAGTCAGATGTCCTCATGTACCATCGGAAGAGATAACCATATTTTTTTTCAGCTGTGCTGTAGCCTCCGTATCTTACTGTCAAGAAGCTTCTTTTGGGACCGAGACAGGTCACGTTGGAAGTCAGTGGCTAATCAGCTCCCACTGCACATTGTCTGCTTTCAGCTTGAATTATCTTAGGCAGACATCCTGGCTAGCTGCAACACAAACCTCTGATGGCTTAAGCCTGAGAAGACCTGAGTTTGGCAGCCACTAAGTTAGCAATGAGGAAAGGAAAAGAAATCCTATCTCTTCTGGTGCTCTTCCCGTCTTGGTTTCCCCACTAGAAATCAATAGGATGGTCGATAGTTGGTTTTGAGTTGTTCGCTACATGCTGGAGTTTTCTGATGTAAACCTTGGGTGTCTGGGTTTCAGACGCTCTAATGTGTCAGAGGAGGTTTGATAGCTGCCACAGCCATCCCAAGTTACACTTTATTTCCAGTGATAGCCTTTGTAACGTGAGAAGGGAATGAATTCAACAGTTATAAGTACAGATCAATCTTATCCGCTTACTGCCTGGGGGAGGGGACAGGTTAAAATTTTTAGAGAAATTGATTATCGTCTTTTTTGAACCAGATGCTGAAAAATTGCTGTGTGTGATAAGGCTGCATTTTGGTAACATCATTTTTGCTCTGTAGACATTCCTGGCTTCACTCAAAACTCCACAAATATCGAGTTTTTTTGCTCTCCTCTGTGTAGAAATTATTCAGCGTGAAGGTACAATGGACTGGCTGGAAAAAGTTTTTATTGATTAAAAAGTACCCATTCAGGCTTCTTTTGTTAGCACTTCAGTATCAGAACAGGTAAAAGGGCATTTTATAACACAATTTTTTCTGTCCACCTGAAGGACCTGCATCCATGTGGGAAGGCTGAGTTGTGAGAAATGTGCAGGTGTCTTCTGCATTTCATGAGACAGTCTCATAAGCGTTGGTCCAAAAGTCATCTCCTGTGCAACTCTGTAGCACAGATTTGTCCTTTGTGAGAGTGGTTTGAAGCTTCTCAGCCTCACCTGCTCTCATCTTTTGTTACATCTCCTCTACAAGAATACATTTCCTCCCTTGCTTCTTGAGGTGACTCGGTTATTTATCCCTAAAGCACCAGGGTTAGGGTGCATTTTCTTCAGTGGCATACTATAAAAGTTTAAAAGGAGGATTATTATTTGTATGGATGACTGCCCAGAAGTACAATAAGTTATGCTAACAGAATATTGTGAGATTAAACATGAGAGTGCTGGTGCCTCTACATCTGGTTGTTGGGGAATCCATGCAGATTGCTGGTGGCTGTCTTCTACTGGTGGTAGATTCAGAGAAGGGATAGATGGCTGTGCACCACTAGCAGGTCATCTGCAACAATAAGACGTTAAAGACTCCTCTTTGCTTTATCTACTTATTCTTTATTCCGCCTTTGGCCTAAAGAATAGCTGTTACCAACACTGGACACAAGCAGTCAGAAGGATGTTCTGTCCTTGGGTCTACACATGGACCTTATCAGTTGGCTTTGTTGGGAGCTGACTTCAGTGGGAACAAATGAAAACTGAACCTGGACCATACATATTTGAAAAGCATAATTCAGTCTTCCCAGTGTAACTGTTGGTGGCTGTGGCAGGGACTTCTGTGAGGGTGCCTGATCCCATAAATTGTCCATAGATTTCAAAGAAAATGTGTAAGTTATCCTGCCTTACACAAATATTAATTGCAAATGTGATTGTTAGAGCTAAGCAAATGAAACTGCCAAAAGCGGGCCTAGAAAAGTCTTTGAAAATTGTAACGATACATCTTTCATATTACCAAAATGACACTGTTATTTAAAGCACTGAAACTGCTCTTTGAATCCTATTTCAATATTTAACCAATAATATTTAAAGATGTGCACATGAAGCAAGTATCTTACCTCAGTACACTTTTAGATATCAATCATACTGTATTAATTGAAAGGATTTGGTCTAATCTCATAAAGAAACAGGCAAACTCTTGGCTTTTCTCTAAAGTAAAAATATATCACTCATGTCATCCATTACTGTGCTATAATTATGGTAAGTGAAGCAGAACAGAATCGATGGAGCAATTTATCAATGCATTCCCAACTATTCCAGCACGGCTGACGTCATGCGGCTGCAGATACTGTCCTTCAATATAAAAGATACCCAGCAGTGTCAAGACTTTATTCTGATCTACTCCTGCATAATATTTTCGTATTTAATATTGTCATTTCAATTATGGTTTAATTAATTTATTTCATTCACTATGAAATTACACTTAATTAGTTGGCTTTTAATTTTTTTTTCCCCCAAATTAAAATTCCAAAAGGGCAAAAAAAAGAGGGAGAATAAAAATCCCAGACATTATTTAATTCAGACTTCAAGGTCAAAAACCCCTTGTAGTTTAAACTTTATGCTAATAGAGCATAAACTTGATCTTTTCTGTTCCACTCTAAATTATTTCAAGATAAGAAGCAGAATATAATGTGTGTAGTAAGCATTTCCAATAGACATTTGTCTTCAGATATTAAATACTTCCCCAAAATGTCATTTTAATACTCGGATACTGTTTAGTACCTTCAAATATTTGCCTTTTTACACACTCTGTTTTCCGAGTGTTGAATTTTGCCCATATATTATCTTTTAAGTTTTATTCAAATAAGCTGACAGAGTTAGAGCTCGTGTAGACTAAACTTTAGTGAAGCAGTCTTGGAGATAGCACTGTTTGTTCTGTAAAAACACTCACCCCGCATTCCTCCCGAAGTTATTAAATGTGTTTACAGTACATTAAATATGAAAAATGAACTACTTCACTGAAGGGATTGTTTAAAATACTGGAAGAAATATGGCCGGAATACCTTGCCGTACCCCCCGGCCCTGAGCAGCAGTACCGAGGCACTTCTCCTCCGTCCGGAGCGGCTATCTGCGGAACGCTTTTCCTACTCCCCCAAAGCGGTTCCTAACAACCGTGCCTTTCTTCAACTGGCACAAAGTCCTCCTTGGGATTTTGGCACTGTCGGAGTGCAAAGCACTTGGTCCAAAACCACGCTGATCTTGCAGGGTGGGGAGAAGAAGGGAAGTGTTTGTTTACAGCTCGCACCGGCGTTGGGCTCTCTTCATAAGCCAGGCTTCGTTAAGATGTCTGACTGCCGGGATGGCTTTTCCTCCTCAAACTTTTCGTTGTGTTTCTGGGAGAGGAGCGCACGGAAAAGTTCACCAGGAAATTAAAGCTGTGAAAGTAGTTTTTTCCTCACACAACAGCTGTGGGTTTGCGTGTTGTTGTGTACAGCCTCCCCGTCGTCCCCAGACACGGCATTTCCTTCTCCGAAGGGCCCCTCGCTCCCTAGTGGGGTTTCTGGGGGCCTCGTTAGGCAGTGATGAAAGGCAACATGTCTTCTGTATCCGGCTGTCCACCATCTCCCCATATCGCTGCTGGTCCAGGGGGGACCATTTCCTCCATCTTCATGGAGGTCTTGGAGTGGGGCTTTGCCAGCACCGTGCCCGGGAAAGGGTTAAGGTGCCCGAGCGGCCTTTAAGGAAAGCACAATGTCCGTCTCTCTTTAAAGATGTACTTATAAACACCTGCTGGGTGGATTTATGAAGGGTGAGTTTACCTGATATTACACGGTATTGTTTAATTTGGACTATATTTAACCAGCGCTGTGTTGAAACAGTGTCGGCGAGCTCTGAGAGCTTGCCAGGCACATTCTCAAAATGGTTGCCAAGCTGTAAGATGGCTGCCAAGGTCTGACTGCACTGAACAGGTCCAAAATGGTGACCAACTTCTCAAAATCTTCCTGACGATTTTTTATTCTTTTTTTCCTATTTTCTTTTTTTATTTTTTCCTTTCCTTCCCAAAATAAGGAAGATGCCGGACTTGGCACCAGCCTCTTGGCACTACGATTTATAGTGTCATCCAGAGATTCAAGTAGTTACTGTGTTCTTGTTTCACAGCACTTGGCAGAAAGCTGTGGAGGGGAGGACGTGAGGTGAAATAGCCGGTGTAAAATAACATCAGCGTTTTCCTTCCTTGGCTAAAAAGTACCAAACACGTTGGAGGGAGGAAAAAAAAAAAAGGTGTTCATTAAAAAAAAACCAAGAAGAAAGTGAAAGGTAGGTGATTTGAAAAGAAATCAGCAGAGTGCAGCTTCGACCCAAGCTTCAGCCTTGCCTTTTGGGCTGCGCGTCTGAAGTGGGGCAAACTTTATCTCCAACAGGTTTAAGATTTATTTTGTTTTATTTCTTTTCTTTTTTCTTCCTTTTTTTTTTTTTTTTTTTTTCCCCCTGCATTTGTTTACTGGAGTTTATAGCAGTTTCTTTCTGGCAGTTGTGCTACTTAGCAGATTGAAATAAAATCATAAGGGTGAATTAAAACACACTGCTGTTAGTGCTGATTAGAATTTTAGCTTAGTGTAAATACCGGATGCAGTGTCCAACTTTTCAGGGACTTGGCATAGACTCAACAGGGATCTCCGGGCTGCACAGGAGACAGTGTGTGCTTGCAAGCTTTTTAAATACTTGGATAGGTGAAACTTACTGCTTCTGCTGGCGTGCGAGCTAATTTGGTGTCTGTGCAATGCATTATGTAGTCCAAGGTGGCTGTTTAAAAAAAAGAAGGAAAAAAAGCAAGGGATAAGAATTAAAGGCAAACACTTCAATCTGAGACCTTTAAATGTATGGATTTTTATTTATACTCTGACCATCCCCTGCTAAATGCTTGCCTGCGCATACGAGCGATAAATGTAGTCCTAGCTAATTTTTGGATTGCACTTGAAAATAAACAGATTGCCTAAGGACATGTAACTCTGAAAATATGAAATGGTTCTCTATGCAGCTGGAAAGTATTTGTAGTTCCAGTAACAGAATGGCGCAGTCTTTCTTTCAGTGCAAATACCTATATTCAGGTGGATTATATTAGTAAAGCCTCCATTTTTCATAGTCTCACTCCCGGCCCACCACTTGTCAATTTTCATCTGGTAGGAGTTTTCAGTGTCTCGAATTCCTTCTGTATATTTTCACTGTTTAAGGAAACAACGGAAAAGCAGCATTAACATCCAGAAGTGATGCGACAGCTTCCCTCAGCCAGTCGTTTGGAAGGCATTAAACCAGCAACATAATTGACACCTAAGTCCAAATGCTTCATCACTGCTACTGCATATCCTCTACTAGTGGAGGGTCAACAGGCCACATCATTCCTTCTGCAGGAATGGCAAGGACCCTGAAATATACTTTGCCCTTAGCAGTTTGCTTGAGGAAATGCACAAGGATGCAGATGTCTTTTGCAGTGAGATTTGCTGTTTAGATCCCCGTTTCTCCTGTAACCTCTGCCTTTATGTCTTTGTAGAGGTGATAAACATCCCCTTAGTTCAGACTCACCCTCTTTCACTGGCAACCTACATATCTATAGTACTTCCGTAGAACAGGATATTATTTTTAATGGTGCAATCTGAACTCTTGATTCTGTGGTGAAAAGATGAGATTAAGACATACAGCTTCTAAAAGAAGTATTGGATACCAGTCAGGGACATGGAGTTTAATTGAGCATTTGTTAAGCTATATACCAGATTCATTGAGACTTGTTTTCAGGGTGTTTTAATATTATGCATTAGCAAAATTTAGAGCAGTTCAAATTCAAGGGGGAAAACAATTAAGAAAAGTCTTGCTTATCAATGTGTTAAAAAAAGTAATTGCTGTGGAAACCAGAAGTAGACCCTTCTGTCCCTAGTGAAGACTTTGAAAGAAAGGTTAGAGCAGGATACCAGTGTCATGTTCTCATTTTCGTCTCTCTTTCTTTCTGCCACTTTAATCAGAAACTACAGATTTAAAGGACAGTGTTTCATCATCAATGTTTCATTTGCTTTAAATCAAAAAAGTGCTGTGTTTGGGAAATTCTAAACTTAGCCACACTGTACACACCAGTGTAAAAATGGTGCATCACCACTTCTTCGATTGAATCTAGGGGTTTATGCTGCTGGATGATTCTTGCCTTTGTGTTTGAGGTCTAGGTAGACAAACCCTCATCATTGGCTGCAAACCTAATTTTGGATGACTGAAGCTGACTATTTGCTTATTTATGTAAATATTCAAACATGCTCGGTTTATGAAAACTAAACATAACCTTTGAATGCAAAAAATTCGGGAGCGTTAGGACACTTCTGTGCCGTAGCTTGTACTGAATTATCTCTGGGACGTTTTGTCCCCTCGTACAAGCACGATTCCTGCATGTAAAGATTTCCTTTTGATTTATGCCCCAGTAAGTAGGACAACAGTTAGGTCTGTGGTACTTTGCTTTAAGTAGCCATTACTAGTTCTAGCTTCAGATGTCCTTATACGCTTGTGCAATGGAAACAGCTCTACTGAAAGTAATGAAAATGTGGAGTGAATGTTGTGGAAACAGTAGGACTGAGAAGAGGATCAGGTCTTTAGTTTACAACTTTTCAGACCTGTGAATTTATCTCCCTTGAACAGAAATGAAATCCTTCAGAAGCTTTTGGCACTTTTGCTTGTTTGTGTATTCTTCAAGTACACATCATGTGCATCTGTGTGTGTCTGTGTGTACGTATATATGATATGTGTAAAAGTACTTTTTATATAGTAACTTTCAGCATAGGGCAACCCAAACAGCTGTTATTCCTTTTTATAGCTTCTTTAATCTATGTGCCAACAAGTCAGTTTACAAAATCTGTTTTGTTGATGACTGCTGCGATAATAATTGTGGTGTTTTGTGGCTTGGCAAAAGCCTGGGGTCTCCTCCGAGGACTCTTGCCAAAGCCTTTGAAGGGGTTGAGGTGGATTCACTGCCAAAATGAGTCACCACTCTCTATTTTATTTAGTGTCCTTCTGCCAAGGCCTTAGACACTTTCTGTTTTCATTCTTTTGTAGGCTTTCCTTCCCACATTGTGGTTTCCTTCACAGCCAGAGTAATGTGTTTGCCAGCATAGGTGAGAGAGTGTGGCTGACTCTCCAAATGCCACTGCTAGACTATGCTTAAGGGTTAGTGGTTTAGCTATTGTGCCTTCTCAAAATGAATGTGCAAGATTTAATTATATGCCTATGAATTATAAATAATCATAAAAAAAGGCTGCTGCATCTGATACAACACAGTGCAATAACCTAGAGTAAGGTCAAGGGATTTCAGAGGTCTGTCAATGTTTACTTCTCCAAGGCTCTGTACTACTGCAGCCTTTGAATTACTTTACTTGTGCTTGTGCTGGTCAAATCAGAGATAAGTTGTTCCTCTAGAATAAATCTTCCTGTTTGGGTTTTTTTCTCTTGTCTGAGGCTGGCCTCTCTCCTAACTTTCTTCTCCATCAGCAAGCAGATAATTGTTCTGTTCACAACAGCATAACAGATGCATGGTAGTTATCGTAACACTTTGCATGTCCCACCCAGATGTCTCAAAAAATTTGGGAAACCAAGATGAATGGATCTGACATTCTGACATCCTTCATGCAGATGTGCAAACTGAGGCACAGAGGAGTGAAGTGATTCGGTTGAAGTCACATAGGAAGTCTGCGTGAGGCCTGGAAACAGAACCCACATCATCTGACTCATTGGCCTTTGCTTTAACCACAATAACTTCCTTTTTCCCCGCTATACTGAAAGTGGTATGTTTTGGCCTTATTCTAGATAAAATGTTAGATGTCAAGATGGCCTAGATATCCTTACAGTAAAATGTGTAATCCCTACTCGGGTGATGCTGGGTGATATGAGTCATGACTTAATACAGTATCTGTGGTTTTCTTAGTGCTGTGAGGTTTTGGTTTGAATGAGGAAAGTAATATGGGGATTTCAGTTAGCTGCTAAGCAAAATTAGAGTGGAAAAAACACATGGTACTCTAAAGAGTAACAGCAGTATTAGCTTTTCTAACAGATTTTCTGTTCCTCATCAAAGAAGTGCTACACAAGGAGGTGTGCGCCTGGAGAGTTCAGTACTGACCCATGAACCTTGGTTTTAAAGGAGTTAATCTTGGCCTAAAGGAGTTAGTCACTGGATTCCACAGAGTTGTGCCCTTAAGTGACTATATATGTATATATATATATATTTAAGTAAACATACAGACATAGAGGTGAATATAGAGGCGGCCCTGCAGGATTTGAGTGTCACACCTTTTTCTCCAGTATCTACCTGGGAGCTTACAGCTGCTCCTCAGGATTTGCTATCAAACAAAAATGCTGTAAGTGTGTATTTTTGAGCGTTACATGTTACCAGAAAGTGTAGTCCTTTGTGTAGGCATGAAGTGGAGCCAAATCAGGGGAAACATTTTCGTCCATCCTTTCCAGTGTCTTTTGCTGTGTGTGTCATTCTTTCTTATCTCCTTCTCCCCATCTTTGGAGATCCACACAAAGGCTGTGCAGCCCTCAGTCCTGTTCAAGCCCATAAATGATGTCTTTGCTTGCCAGTCTGATTTGGGACGAAGTTCATCCAGAAAACAATTTAATTGCAGGAATTCTGTGTCCTTAATAGCGCATAGATCTCACATCCCCTCCATACATTTTGGCCTTCATCCTCACACCTCTCCAGCTTGCTTAGGTATTTTATTTTTACTGTTTCTTTCCCTCTGCCTTTGTCTTCTGCATCGCTCTTCTATTCACTTCATACATCCACGTGCCAGCTGCCTGTTTTTATTTTGTTGTAACTGTCCATATATGTTCTGTGCATTTCAAGGCCTTCTTTCTCCTCTTATTCTTGACAGTTTCCTCTGCAGTTTGCTCTGTAAGCCCCTCCTGGGGTAATCTGGCTACATCTGACCGAAGTTTTGGTTGGTGTGGGGTTTGCAGATTTCAAATTGAAGTTGTGATTGGAACGAAGCGATCACTCTGCTTTACAATCCAAATTAAACCAATGGTAAATGGATTAGGCCTTTCTCCTTCTCTCGTTACTCAGCATCAGAAGACAGCTACAGGTTTCATATCCTGTGTAATCTATTTGGACTAGATGACCTCCAGAAGGGAAGGGCAGGGAAAGAGTAAAGGAAGGAAAAGAAAGGGAAAGGGAAAAATGAAAAGGAAAGGGAAAGGCAAAAAAATACCTGTGACGCAGGGAGATTTCCAGGGATATATTGTATCCCTGTTCTTGGGCACAGTACCAGAAGAATTTTTCTGCAATTCCTCATGGCAGACACCATGTTTCTTTTAACGAATCTAGTAATCTTAATTTTCTTCAAGGAGCTGTGTCCTTTTTTGTTCTGAAAATGCATGAAATTCTTTACTCAGGCAACGACTCAACTTTCTATGGAGTTTGGATGATTGTGGCTGAATTCAGTTTTAAGTAAAAATTAAGAGATGATTTATGTAGTTCAGCAGCAGCTTGCTTAGGTTATCTGTGTGCCAGGGGTTATGGAATTTGCTTCACCAGTGGCAGCATTAACAATGCAGCCTTTATTTACAGGAGGTTTATAGCGATACCACAACTGATAGAAATCTCTGTAGTTCCACTGATTTTGATGGACTTATTCCAGATCTAGCTGTGGATCTGATCTGTAGCACTCCACATTTTAAATTAACACGACAGTTTAGAAGAGTTTAAGTAAATTTTGGGACCTAGTGCATCGTTAGCACTGGGAAAACCTATTAAAGAGGCAAAAACCCCCACTTTGCCATAGAGTTAAATTAGGATCTTTCACTCACTGATCTGTATTTGTTAGCAGCAGCTAGACTGAGGCAGCCAGACAGGGGAAGATGCAGAAACACTGTGTATATTTATTCCCTTTTCCTCTTGTGCTGTTTTTAAAGCATTTGCTGAATACTGGAGCTTTAATTCTACAGCATAGAAGTTAGGAGATAGAAACATTTTAAGAGCATGTGGTGTATTCTCTATCCTGCAAATGCACTGTATAAGAAATGGTTATTACTTACAGATAAGTAGCAATACAAGTGGAACAGAAAGAAAACTCTCAGGTCAGTAAAAACTTGTGAAACACAGTAACAGAACCTGCACTATATCGTGTAAGAGAATATATTGCTTACCTTGCAGAAGTAGATTGAGGGTATTCATGACCACTGGTGAATTCCCTCGTGTGCAGTAATCTCTGATTATTTGCACCTGAAATTCTTCACCAGCATAATGTTCTGTGGCCAGGGCTTATATAAAGTTCAGTTTTTATTAATTCAATGTTATAAGCATAGTACTTGGTGCACATTCATGATCACAATTAATTGTAGAAGTAGAAAGATCTAAAAAACATTTTGTGGATTATTCTGCATCTCAAAGGGCTCTTTAATATGTAATATTTAATGAGCAATCTACTTTGGCAAATAACTGGATTTATTGTGGGTTGCTATCCTTTACCCAAGTGATGGGGTATAAATAAAGTGGAAGCCACTTTTTATACTGTTATAATAATAGGAGCACTGAAAGAACTAAAAAAGATTATTTTTTTTTGCTATGGCAAGCCATAAAATGTACAATGGTGCAGCAGAATGAATGAGTGCCTGTTCAGAAGGGAAACTTTCTGTGCACCAGAAGGCTAACTGCTGAAATAATGGAGCCATTCACAAATATATTTTTTTGTGTAGCAAATAATAAAATAGTTGGACAATGAAGTCTCCTCAAGTGCATAATAGATAAAGAAATCAACTGCAAAAAAAAGGGACATAAAATTCTATCCTCAAGATCATGGTTGGAACACTTAGGAAATATTTGTAAAGTCTGATCCTTTGTCTGCAAGTCTGTGTGTGCACTAAAGCCTGCTGATACTCACAGGGCAGACTGTTTCCTGCACTACTTAAAGAAGCTGAGCCCCAAGGCCTGGCGCACCCTCCAGTCTGCATGGCCCATCACAGCTGAGAGCTTCTCCTTTCTCCTCATTCTGGAGCCCTGATCCATCGGGATACCCGTGTGTGGGTAGAATGTGAAAATGAGATTCCATCCCAGGGTGCCACTGCCTGTTAGCAGTGTGGGCCTGATCCAAAGTGTGTGAGCATCAGTTAGGGTAAGGCTGTCTGTAAAAAAGGAAAGGCTTAATTAAGCCATGAGATTTGACCCAGTCAGTCCTGAGTACAAAAGGACTCAGCCACCAGTTATTCTTTTTGCTGTTCTTCATATGCAGCATATAGCTTTAGGCACTTTTTAGATGTGCTCCATTATCTATGTCTAAATGAGGGGGCTAATACACCACGTATTATACATGCATACTTGTATACTACATATACACAACACTTAATTGCTACATATATGCTACATATAATATACACTTCTCATATACTTCATATTCTCGCACATTTCTTGTCGTATTGCATTATTGACACTGCAGCTAGGGCTGAGGTGGTATTTTAGGTCTAAGCCATATCTTTCTGTGGTTTATATATTTATTAAATGACTTAGATGCATAAAATATATTCTTTCCTTCATGGGTTGGAAATGAAACAAAGTGAGCAGAATTACTTCATACTTTTTTTCCCCATTTATTTATGACCCCTTGGAGCCAGAGCTCTGAATTTATACTTGGCAGTAGAGTAAGATGCTGTGCTTGTCCTGCTCTCCTGGTAGGCCTAGTAAATCGTGAGCTCTTTGAGGCAAGGGCTCTCTCTTTGTTCTTTGCTTATGCAGCACTTAGCAAAATGGAGATCTGCAGGGTGGCAGGCCTAGGTGCAGCACTGATAATAATTGGTGATACTTGAACTTGGCAGCAAGGTCCCTGCACAGGGTTGAAGGATAAGAGCTCTTTCCTAGATCATATGAAGCAGGGGCACTCCACAGGTGTTTCAGCAGCCTCAGATACAGGGAGAGTTTCTGCTTGGATTATGGTACCTGTGTAAGGTTGTTAAACCTGCAAAGTCAGGTATTTGGTGCATTCACCCCTCCAATGTCCTTGCTTCTTGATCTCACCAGCACACAGCAAATTGTCCTGGAATGTATACAGGGAATTGCTTTTGAATAAGGAGTAGAGAAAAATCAGCAAAGGATTTTGCCTAGTGGGGAAGCGTGAGACAGTCATAATTTATTGCAGGACTGCCTGTCATGACTAATGAATTCAGCCCCTATTAACTGAGCTATGACACTTAAACTGACTATTTTTCTTCAGCTTCTTCCCTCAATTTGGACCAAACTGCATGCCTAGCAAGAAAGACATTCCTCTTTTCTCCAGTGTTATTAAAGTGTGTGAAATGAAGGGGGACTGCAGGGACTGAGTCCACCACCGCACGCATCTCTGTAGTTGTGGTTACATGGTACCATCAACTCTGCACAGGAGTTAGAGTTTCAAGGCATGTATACAAAATCATGACTGCGTAAACTTTTCTTACATCTTTGGCTGCCTTCCCTCTGCTCCCT
>JBCJKH010049962.1:0-23194 GCA_039877255.1 Loriculus beryllinus | reverse complement strand
GGGGGCACCGCCGGCATTGACCGCCCGTGCTGCCGCTCCTCACCCGGACCCGCTGCGGGCCCGTCGGGCCGCGCCCGAAGGCGCTGTAGGGGCGGGACCCCGCACTCGGGACCTCCCGCCACCAGGGGGCGCCGCCGCCGGCCCGGCACACTCCGCTCACTGTGTCTCTGCCCGGCAGCCGCCGCGCCCCGCCCCGGTGCCGCGCAGGCGCACCGCGCGCGGTCGGTCGCGACAGGACAAGATGGCGGCTTCCTCGGTGTGCCGGGCCGGTGGTGCGGCCGCGCGGGCCCTGCTGCGGGGTGTGCGTCCTCCCGTGAGTCACCGCGGCCCGGCCAAGGGGGGCGGCGGCGGGAGGCGGCGGGAGCCGGGCCGGGCACGGCAGCCGCGGCGGGAGGCCCCGCGGGCAGGGGCGCTGCCGGGCCTAGCGGCTGGAAGGTCACGGGGACGCCGCGGCCGGGCGGCGGTCGCTATGGAAACCCGGGGCCGGGTGGGGGGCGGCGTTGCCGGGTGCCGCTGCCCGCCCCAGTGCGGGGCTTCGGCCGGTTCCCGTCGCTCTGTCCGGGGCTGTCAGCCCGCTCCGAGCCTGCTGCGCCGCCGAGGGTTTGCAGGCACCGGGTACCGGCGCAGGCTGCCCTGCTCCTTTGCTCCCTGCCCTTTCCTCCTCCAGGCAGCTGTGCTGACTGCGCCAAGGAGCCGAGGCGCTGCCACGTACGCTCAGACACTGCAGAACGTCCCCGAGACCCAGGTCACCACTCTGGAAAACGGCCTCCGGGTGGCCTCGGAGGAGTCCGCCCAGCCGACGTGCACGGTGAGTGCGAGGCAGGGTCAGGGCTTGCGTGGAGCCCTCAGCCCTGCCTGCTGCACTGCCGAGCCCACCGGAACAGAAGCCTTTCGCAGGGACCGGCCTGTTTCTCTTTGTTAACCGGTGGGGCTGATGGAGCAGGAGGAGCTCTGGCCCGGGTTTGTATGAAGCCTGTAGTCAGGTTCAGGTTTCCTCAGCCTCACTGCTGTTGTGCAAGCAGTGACCAGGAGGAGGTGCACCTCATGCAGAGGGTTTTGGGAGGCTGCTCTGTGCAAACCCAAAACGCACGCAGGAAACAGCTGCTGGTGCTTGTTCTGATTTTGGTGCTACTGGTACAGTGCCTGGGAACAGACTTCTTGTCCCTGCGGTTGTGGCTGTGGCCTGAGGCTTAAGCGTGCTGTTTTTTTCCTCTCCTGACGCGTGTCCTTGGTGCCTTTGCCATAGGTGGGTGTGTGGATCGGGGTGGGCAGCCGCTATGAGAACGAGAAGAACAACGGGGCTGGTTTCTTCGTGGAACATCTGGCCTTTAAGGTAAGGAGCTCTGCTGGCTCTGGCACAGCAGCCCTGGGGAGCTGTTTGGAATACAGCCACAGAGTGGTTTGGGTTGTAAGGGACCTTAAAGGTCATCCACTTCCGAATGTGTGTATCTGTTGAGCTCTTGCTTTGGAGGCTGTAGCTGTTAAGAGCGTAAATCAGGTCATCTGAATCCCAGAGCCTTTGCACATGGTATAGAAATAAACTTCAAGAGGTGCCTAGTCTGTGTGATGCTCTTTGTTTGGGTACACAGCAACTTGCAAGCATGCATGAATTAATGGAAGTCTTATTTATTAATTCATGTTTCCCCTCTTAAAGGAAAAAAAGTTCAAAGTACCATGTGAGACTGAGTCTCTGCTGTGGTTCCAGTCCCTGGCTGGCCCAGCTGCTGTGGCACACAGAGATGACCACGTTACAAAGCAGGTCAGCAGGCAGAGCTCAAAGCAGCATTTCCTGTAGCCATTTATTTTCCTTTGGTTTTGTTAGAGGACCAGCAAAGTTTAGAGGCTGCAGCCCTTGCTGCTCTCCCAGCGTGTCTGCTGAACTGCCCTAGGACAGCAGGCGTCTGAGCCTGGGACTTGCTGCCTTGAGTCCATCGTAGGCAGCTGCAGCATCTGGCTTGCTCCTCAAGAGATGAGCTCTGTGGTAGAAGTAGTTTTCTGCTCCTGTTGACAGATGTGATCTTCAGCCAGTGTTGTCTCTTAGTGTCGGTCTTCTGCTTCCCTGCTAGGCTTTTATTGGTCTTTCAAAATACACTTCAACATCCTTTGGGTATTGTAAAGCCAAGTGTTAAATCTCTTGCTTTCTGCACTTGCTCTTGCCTTTCATGAATCCTGTGACAGGTTTTCTTGGTTTAGGTCATTGTTGTTCTTTTCCTTGCTTTAGATCTACCTGAGAGGGAAATCTGCTCATTTTATGATTGTGTTTGTTCTGTTAGGGCACAAAGAATCGTCCTGGTGCTGCCTTTGAGAAGGAGGTGGAGAGCATGGGTGCTCACCTGAACGGGTACACCTCCCGTGAGCAGACTGCTTATTACATAAAGGCCTTGTCCAAGGACATGCCCAAAGGTAGGGTGGCCAGGGACAGAGTTGCATTTGGAGTTTAAGCAAATGCATGTGCTTGTGTTTCTCTCCCAGCAGCATCCCCTCTAACAACAGGCCGGGGAGCAAAGTATCTGGGAGGTAAATTGGAGGTTCTAGTTGGTAGCTGGAGAGAGCATTAGCACTGCTAACATTGGAAATGTGTTACAGCTGTTGAGCTTCTGGCTGACATCGTGCAGAACTGTGCCCTGGAGGACTCTCAGGTGGAGAAGGAACGTGGTGTCATCCTTCAGGAGCTGAAAGAAATAGACAGCAACATGGAGGCTGTTACCTTAGATTACCTGCATGCCACTGCTTTCCAGGGCACATCACTGGCCCGCACTGTCGAGGGGACCACAGACAGCATCAAGTGAGCATCAGCAGGCTGAGTGCAGCACACAGCCCCTGGGGCTGGTCCTTGGAGTGCATGACTGCAGCTTGTCAGCAGTGGTGACTGCACGAGGCAGCCCCGGTCTGTACTTGGAGGTGATCTGTGCCCATGGGCTTCTTGCTGTGTCGTGGCTGTGCTGCCCCATTGGTGCCAGTGACAGTCAATATGCTTGTGTGCATTCTTTAGAATCCCCTCATGAAGACGTGAGGTTGGTGGGGCCACGTTGAACCTTCTCCCACTCTTGTCAGTTTGATGCTGTTAGAGAAATTAAGAGTGTGGGGTACTCATTAAAGCAGTGGCCTTGACCATACATGCTCTTAGCTTCGTGACCAGGGTCAGCACTCTCTAGGCTATGTCAAAGTCTATTCTTAACTCTCTACCTTGGCCACCATTTTCCATTTTCTGTGTTCTGGAATTAGTGCACAGGGAGAACACCAGCAGTACAGTCTTACCTCTAAAAGGCATTGTTAGCCCACAGCTAAGAGAATCAACAACATCGCTGCTATCTATGTACTGTGATCTTGCTTCTCCTAAGCCTCTCATCCCTCCCTGCTCAGAGATGCTGATACAGTGGGTATCTCTCTCTGTTCTTTCTAGGCATCTGACTCGAGCAGATCTAGCTTCATATGTTGATAATCACTTCAAGGCACCTCGTATGGTCCTGGCAGCTGCTGGAGGTGAGTTCTAGATCCTGGTGATTCTGGGAAGCCTGGATATCTTCAGGCTGGTGCTCAAACCTGTCACACACCTTTAATGTAAAATGCTGTTAAAGTAAGCTGCTTTAAGACTGCAGCTGTCTCTCTTTCCCATTGCCAGGTATTTCCCACAAAGAGCTGGTAGATGCAGCTAAGCAGCACTTCAGTGGGGTGCCTTTTAAGTACAAAGAGGATTCTGTGCCTGTCCTCCCGCGCTGCCGCTTCACAGGGAGTGAGGTAAAGCTTGAACAAAACAAGCAGCTCTTGCCAAGCTGTTGACTGAATGTGAAGCACTTACAGCTGCTGCTGAGAGGAAAAATTGTTTGTGTATCTCTGAGAAGCTGATGATGTGGCATCTTGGTATTGGCCCTCTTCTGTTCTTCGGGCTTATTGCCACAGTGTGTTGGGTTTTAGATGGGACCCAACTCCATTAGGAATGTGAGGCTGTTGCTCCCATCATCTGCTGGCAAACTCCTATTGGAGCAGCTGGTTTAGCTCAGTAGTGCCTGAGACTATTTAATTTCACTGGGGTAATATCAGGTGCCCCAGTTTGTCAGCCTGACAGTGCACAGGCTGCGGCAAAGCCACTGCTCATGCAGTTCTCACCTGCTCCCTGCTCATTTTCTAGATCCGTGCCAGAGATGATGGCCTGCCTGTTGCCCACATTGCTCTTGCTGTGGAGGGGCCAGGGTGGGCTAATCCAGACAACGTTGTCCTCAATGTGGCCAATGCTATCATGGGATGCTATGACCGCACTTTTGGAGGTGGTAAGGTAAGAGACTTGTCAGTGTGGCAGGGAGAGCCTGGAGGCTTTTAATACAAGTATTCTGGAGACCCTAAGTGAAGATGCCTTAGGTTGTGCTTAGCTCCCAGCTGTGAAGCAGTTAGGAGTCTGGAAAGCAGGGTAGCAGTGTAATCAAGGCTAATCCAGCACAGTTGTTGAGAGAAGGTGCTGGCAGCTCAACTGAACCTTCTCTGCTGAGTTAGGAAGAGGTTTAATTGATGAATTCTGAGCAGCTTATTTCTGCCCTCACTAACTAACCATTCAGTGGGCATGGTGATGGAAGCAGAGCAGAGTAGTCTGTAGTGTCAAGCTTGCTTTTCAACTGCAGAGCAAGTGGATCTTGTTTCAAACCTGATATTTGATCCAGTCTCATCTGGAATCTGTTTGGCCAGCATTAACTGTGCTAACCCCTGATACTGGGAGACCTTGCATTTCCCATTTGCTCCCACTCCTATGGTGGTGTGCATACCAGCTCCTCAGGAGCCTGGGAAAGGAAATGGTTTTGCTGGATGGACTCTTAGGCCATTGTCTGTGGCTTTTCCACCAGTGACTCTCATCTGTTGACCACATGAAGAGTCTAAATTAAGCTGTCCTTCAACAGAGTGTTCCACTCTGTCTTGTCTGTGGTCTTTGTGAAAACAGCTCAGTTGGAAAGAATTTGAGCAGCGAGGAAGCTGCAGTGGCTGATGGCATCTCTTGTTCACAGAATCAGTCCAGCAGGCTGGCCACGCTTGCTGTGGAGCACAATCTCTGCCACAGTTTCCAGACGTTCAACACCTCTTACTCTGACACTGGCCTCCTTGGTTTCCATTTTGTTTCGGATCCCCTGTCCATAGATGACATGATGTTTTGTGCTCAGGGGGAGTGGTGAGTACCAGAAGCTCCTGTTCAAGACCTGACACTCTTGTGGGAGATGGACCTGGTGGGGGGAACACATCAGCTCTTCAGAGAGCTGTGTCTCTATGAGCTTTATGGTAACTTGCATTCTGGTTATGTGATCCTGTAAGTGGTTTCTTTAAATGTCTTAGGATGTGGCTTTTGAGGAGCTGTTTTAATCCTCTTAGGGTTCTTCAGGTCTTTGTTCATGCTTCCAAGTATTAGTGGTGAGGCTTTGGGGTTTTTTCCATAGACAAGTGAGATCATTCCTTAGAGACAAGGCTTTCCCAGGTGCCTGAAGACATCTCCATTGTCTTGTTAAACTTGAGCAAAGCAGGCAGGGAGTTCTTTCAGACTGTTGTGTTGTGGTTGATAAATGCCCCGCTGCTGGAGTCATGCCAGTGCTTGGGGGCCTCTGACTGTCCATCTTACTCCGTGTGTGTGTGTATCCCAGTGGTGGTTCGAGGCTACATCTGTGGCTCAGAGCTGAGCCATGCTGTGTGTGGAGCAGATGGAGTTAGCCCTAGCCCCAGAGACATTGCAGTTGGCACAGGAGGAGGGGATTTAGCAGTTGGATTCCAAGCAGACGCTGTGGAGCTGTCTTGTTCTTTCAGCATCAGTTTCCATAGCAGCTTGCAGTGCTTGGCAATACTGACACACCTTCCAGCTCCTGTGGCAGTGTACTGCAGGCTGCTTGTCACTGTGCCTAATGGGCACACCAGAGCCAGCACCAGAGCTGCTCAGACCTTTGGAGTGTAACTGTATGTAACCTGCTGGCTGGTAGCCCCTGCCTACAGGCTTGAGCTCTTGCCTCCTGCAGTTCAGTGCTTCCCAGTTCTAAGCTGTGATCAAGGATGAATCTCAAGGCTGCAGGACAAGTGATGGTGACAGTAGCTTATCTCTGCAGGGGCCTAGGAAAGGTAAGATTTAACTTCCTGTTTGAGCAGACAAACACATTTAAAAGATTTGGGGTCTTTTCCCTCTCCTCTCCAGGATGCGCCTGTGCACTAGTACCACGGAGTCAGAGGTGGAGAGAGCCAAGAACTATCTCCGGAATGCCATGGTGGCTCAGCTGGATGGTATGTTCTGGTTTCTGGATTGCCCCCTGCAGCTTTCAGAGGGTCACCACTTGTGTTTCTCCTGGGGAGCAGGAGCTCTGCTAGACATCACAGTGCTGCTGGCCAGCACCGGGCAAAGCTTCCCTTGCCCTGCTCCTTATTCCTCCTGCCAGTTGTGAAAGGAGCTGACCCCAGCCTGCTGTGCTCCAGGCTAGCCCCAACTCTGTGAACTTCTACTTATTCCATTGCTGAGAAGGTAGAATTGAGACCCTTAAACTGGCCTGCCCTGGCTGGGACACTTTGGAGGCCAATGAAGCAATCTTTGGATTGCTTAACTCCTGCTGGAGCTGCTTGTAGTGGCAACTACAAGTTGTGCTTCATTGGGAGCCAGTTTAATGGCTGGAGTTTCTTCTGTCTGCTTTGACTGATGGTGGGGCTGTGCAGTTCTGGGAGCCTTTCTGTTCTGATGACCGTGTGCTATCTTCAACATCTAGGGACTACTCCAGTGTGTGAGAATATTGGAAGCCATCTCTTAAACTACGGACGCCGTATCCCTCTGGAGGAGTGGGATGCCAGGATTGCTGTAGGTATTCCTTTGTTTTGCTGGGGGTACCTGAGCATGGTTGGTGTTGGCATTTGCAGGTGTCAGTTTGCTGTAGTAACATAAGGGTTACTTATCCGTTAGTGAAGCTGCCTGGAGTCAAGGCAGGTAATTCACTGGCACTGATATATGTGTGTCAGAATCTGGCATAGACTCAGGTTATCCCCTGTCCCTGTGGCTGCATTCCATCCCTCCCAGAAAGAGGACATTTACCTGAGTTAAGCAGCACAACGTGAAATTCCTTTAACAGTTTCCTTGGAGGTGACCTACAGCTGGTTTGTGTAATTCTGCAGCCTCTGTATCCCTTGGAAGGCTCCAGATTTTGGTCCTCCATGCCCTCACAAGGGTGTTCTTTGTAGAACATCAGCCATTCTCGCAAAGAGGAGCTGGGCAGTTGCTGCACATGGCCCAAAGGTCTGCCAGTATCTTTTTGATGATGTTGATGTGCAATGGCAACAGTAACTTCCAGCTTTGGGAGTGCAGGTCTGCCAGAAGGGTCATTAATTGTGTGTTTGATACTTATTAGGCCGTTGATGCAAGAATGGTGAGAGAGGTCTGCAGTAAATACATCTATGACAAGTGCCCAGCCATTGCAGCAGTTGGTGAGTAGTTGTGGGAGCAGTTGTGGGAGCTGATACATGGGAGCTCAGAAATGAGGCAGGGATCAAGAGCTGAGTAGAAGGGAGCTGCAGGCAGTTCCTGTGTCTGTTTTAGCCTCTAGAACTGCTCTGGCTCTTTGCTGCTGTCCTCCTACCTCTGCCCATCAGATGTGCCAGGGTGCACTTGCCGGGGGATCAGTGCTGCCCATGCTGGAGGTGGCAGGGAGCTCTGGCTGTGCTCCACTTCTTCACTCACCTGGCAACGCCTGCCCCGTGTCCTTACACTGGGGTCACACTGGTTTATGTAAGGGAAGTGAAGGGACCTGATTCCCTTGTGCTGCTCTGGCACGTCTGCCTGGCCAAGGACAAATTCCTTTCTGAAAACCTGCCTGAGCAGCTCACTCCGCTCTGCTGCCTCCTTCCTGCGTGTTGTTGGGTTCCCCTCCTCCAGGCAGCTGTTTCCTCTGGCCTTCAGAATGGAGCCGCTTGGAAAAATGAGGCAGTTCTTGAACGGGAAGTAGGAACGAACCAGCCAGAGTCTCAGTGACCTGGTGGCTCCCTGGTGTTGTACCTGCCTGTGGAGCTGTGCTGGGCAGTGCCAGTGTCGTGGTCTAAACCCAGCCACGCAGCTCGTTCACTCACCCAACCACCCCCCATGTTAAGGTTGCATGGCTGGGTGTAAACCACAACAGCCAGAAACAACTTACTCTGAGGAAAGCACAGTTTCAGTGTCAGGAGATGGTACCTGCTGGTTTTCCTGGTGCAGGTTTGAGGTGTAGTTGCCCGGTTTTGGGCACGGCTGCCTTGGGCAGTGAGCACAGTCTGCTCTGGTACATCTGCTTTAAGACCATGAGAAACTGCACAGGGATTTTGGCTCCATTTCTGATGACTTACTCTTGTTGTGTTCCCTTAGGTCCCATCGAACAGCTCTTGGATTACAACCGCATCCGCAGTGGCATGTACTGGGTCCGTTTCTAGGACGTGTCCCTGCAGTGGGAATGGTGAAGCTGTGCGCTGTGGCAGGTTCCCTCTGGCTCTGAATGTCTTGTGCAGCCAGGGGCAAGATGAGTCCCATCAACTGGCTGTCTTCTTGGTGTTAAATGTGTAAAATAAACGTATCCTGTATGGAGCTGGTTCTGCTAGAGTCAGCTGTGTCCTTCTGGGTCGCGTGTGAGTTGTTGTTAACCTTGCCAAAGAGATGAGTTACTGGACCACAATCTGGATTTGTCAGGGCTCATGCTAGAATGGTGTCTGTGTGTCTGTCTGCAGCCCCACCTCCTCTCTCCTGAGCTGGCAGTGTGCTGGGGGAGAGGTCCTGGCTTTAGGCTGCTTGAAGGAAGTCTTTCCGTTGGGATGAGGCTGCTGGGGTAGCTCTGGCTGTTTCAGTGTGCCCTTCAGTGCAGGTAGCAGCATGGCTGTGGTTGTGCTGTTTGTGCAGACTTAAGAGCAAAGGGCCTTGAGGGGACTTCTGTGCTCTCCTGCTTGTCAAGGAGATGGGGATCTATCTGTGGAAGGTCGGTTCTCTTCCTGCCCCTGGGTGTGGTGGCAGCCAGTCCCCCTGGCCTGGCTGTTGGGGAGCCTCCTGTTGTGGTGACCATGTTGGTGGAGGGCGCAGGTGCCACCCCTCTCTCCCCAGTCGGTTACAGACAAAACTGGGTGCTGAGGTCCCACCAGCTCTGGAGGCTGGTGAGGGTGAGCAGCCCAGCCCTGCCTGCTGCTGCCTCAGGATGGTGGGAGAAGCGGAGCTGTTGCTACCAGCCTCTGTGGGATACTTTAGCTCTCACCTTAAGCTTCCCAGTTCCCTGTAAACTAGCTCAATAAGGAGCTGACTGTGGTGAGTATGTTGGTGTTGGTCTCCACATTCCTCTTGCTGACTGAAGTATAGGGTGACCTGGCCTGTACCTAGAAGGTAATCTCTAGGTCTGAATGTCTGGAGGAGCTACCCGGCCCTTCCTGCTCTTTCTGGTGGTAATGTGGTTGGTGCTCCCTTGTCTTGCCTCCGGGAAGCTGGAATGTAGAACACAAAGGATGAAACTGAGGCAAGGGGATGGAGAAAAGCATCCCACCAGTTGGCACTTGCCTGTCACAGCCACCCCTGCAGGGTGATCCGTGCTTTTTGGCTTCAGGATAGAGCTCCCTGGGATTCTCTGATTTCCAGGGGCTACCCTACCAACTGGGGTCATTACACTGGAGAATGCTGCAGTGCTCTGAGCGTTTGTGCTGGGTCTGCATTGTTGATGAGAGAGTCAGTGTCTGAACCCATTGCGTGTCCCAGGCAAGTTTGAAACTGCTCAATGTTCTGGGCGCAATTGGTTTAACTGCGGTTGCAAGCTCTGGCTTGTTACAAGTGCACAGAGGGCTGGAAACTGAACAAGCTCCTGCCTCCAGCCTGCGGAACCAGTAAATGGTGCCTTGGCTTTGTGTCTGCAAGCAGACTGTAATCCTCTTTGTCTTCCATTGCTGTATGTTTCCTCCCATCAGGTGAGCTTCCAGGGTGGTTTGCAGCTCGTGTGAACACAAGGAAAGGGAGATGCACATCCTTGCCTCAGCATTTCGTGCACGTTTTCTTCTCTGGAGGTATCTGCTTGGGAATGGTGGTTTTCCTTGTTTAACTCTCCAGGCCCTTCTGCACTAGGACCACATTCAAACCTCCCTCTGCAGCTGCTGCTTTCCAAATTGCTAATGCGGCCCAGGAACTGTGCCCTGGTGAGTGGCACTGGGTGCAGTGAGGTGGATGCTGCTGGGAGCTGAGACTGAGCCTGCCCGGATGTTGGCATCTTCTGGCTGCAGTTCCAATGGAACCCTGCCTTGTGGTGCCGGTGGTGTTTGGGTGCTGTGGCTGTCTGTGCTTCCCGAAGCATGGATTGAGAGGGTTGAGGTATCATTTCCCTTTGGTAAGCAAGCAGCCAGACTGGGGGTCTAAAAGGTGGGGAGAGGGACCCATTCAGGAGTCAGGAGCATTGGTGCTTGGCAGAGGCATTGGCACTTGGTGCCTTGGTGAGGGGCTTGGGAAGCATAACCTGGAACTGGTGCAGATCAGGCATTTGGCACCCGGATCCCTCGGTGCTGGAGGAGCGGAAGCTCTGGCCTCTGGCAGCTCTTCTGCTGCTGGAGCTGCAGGGGTGCTGCTGGTCCTCCACCGGAGCAGCCTCAGACCAAGGGCATCCAAACTGGGAAGTGTCCGGCACAATGGGAATGTCAAACCTCTGCTTTTCCTGAACCTTGGAAAAGTGACATCTCCTGCTGCCCCCCCGCCCTCGCTGCGCTTCTGCTGCCGGTGAAGGACAGAGGCAGCACCGGAGGGGAAGGAGCTGGAAGCGGCGCTGGGACAACGCAAATCCCCTGGGTCTGGAGGGGGCCGGGGTGATCTCCCCAGCCTGGATCCTGGCTCCCTCCCTGGGCAACGCGGGGTTGCTCAGCGCCGCTCTGACCCCTGGCTTTCAATGGCTGAAGGGTTTTGTTCTGCTGCTTCACCGGGAAGGCTCTCGGGGCCCCCATTAGGCTGTGCAGGTGAGCTCAGCATGGGGCATCAACGGGCCCTTGCTCCCTGCTCCTCTGCTCAGCGCTGTCTCCTCTCCTGGTGAGGCTCCCTCTTTGAAGCTTGCGCTCTCCACCCACCTCTAGGTAATTGCTTTCCCCCCCGGCACCTTGGCACTGTTGGCTGGAAGAGAGGAGCGTTTGGAAACGAGGAGGCCGTGCATCCTGTGTGCGCCCTGGCAAAGGCTCTGCTGCCTGCACAGCACCTGGGTGACTCTGCCCCTCCCAGCAGGAGCCATTCCAGGTACAGAAAACCCAGCAGTGAACATGGGGAGCACGCGCTGGAGCCCCGTGCCCTGTGCTCCGGGTTCCCTGGTCCCCAGTGGGAAAAGCTGTGGGAACCAGGGCAGATGCCCAGGGTGGATCTGCTGGATCCCTTTGATATGTGAGCTGCTCGTTTGGGATCTGGGCACTTGCCAGGAGAGGCCACAGCAGCCAATTGTCAGCAGTTGCCTCACCTGAGCTAATTACCCACCCTGGAAAGTACAGCTGATAGGGATCGTGGGTGCTGAGCCAAGCCTGGCCTCGGGGAGCTGCACGGAGGCCTTCACAGCACCGAGAGGCTTGGAACCGTGCCCCTACTTGGTGCCAGAGCTCCGGGAGGAGAGGCCAGAGCCTGGGGCTGCTGCTCTGCCCTCTCTGCCAGGGCAATGGGAGCAGAGGGTGAGCAGGTTTGAGGTGCAGCTCTGATGGGGTCTGGTGCTGCTGAGGCCTTGCTCCGGTTGGACCCATGCGGCAGGATCTGACCGAGGCATCAGCGTGGCTGTGACCAGGGATCGTACCCCCAAGTGTCCCCAGCAGGGCTGCAGGGTGGGACAGGGCACACACACAGGTCCTGCCCATCCGTGTGTGGATTGGGAGAAGGGAATGGTGAGCAGCAGGGGCTGGAAGTGTATCCAGAAACCCCATTGGGAAAGGGAAATGGTTCATCTAACACTTTAGGGTATTCATTGTGTGGCAAAGCAAGGGACAAAGGGCCCATCCAGGCCTGACTGCCAGCTCCAGCCAGCCCAGGCTGCCAGGGACACAGGATGCCTTCTCTTTGTCTTGCCTCTTTCTTCAGTAGCGTGCCTGGAAGGGGTGAGCCCGAGGCCTGAACACCTTCATTAAAAGCTGCTTTGCCCCACACGCCATCCAAAGAGGATCAGTGGCTCTCATGCTCCAGCTCTTTCTCCCTTCGTTTGTGTTTTCCTCCCTGAGGACTCAGAGGTTTTTAGTGGGGCTGCCAGGCTGAGGTTCAGCTTTGCTGCCCATGGAGCCAGTGGCTGGGGATGCCCAGAGGAGCTGCTGGAACGAACCACACATGGTGCCTAGAGGAGGCTCTGCCGGGGTTCCTCCTCCCTGCCCGGAGTTGCTGGGGGCAGCCTGGGGAGTTCTGTGAGAGCAGCAGAGAGCTCACAGGTACAAAGAGGTGCTGGTAGAGTGGAACCTGTGCTGGATTCACCGGAGACCCTGGAGGTGCTGCTCCTGCTCCATGTCCCAACACCACCCCTGAGCCCCTGCCATGTGCTGACACTATTGAAGGCTCCACCAGCTGCCTCGGTGTGAGGAGCCGGCGTCGGAGGCAGCGCAGAGGGTCCCTGCCTGCTTCCCTGCTGCAGGGGCAGCGCTGCTGTGCCCAGGGGCTGGGTGTGCGGGGGAGCCCTCGGCATCAGCATCCCCCCTTCTCTGCCCGGCTGCTGCGAGGCTGGAGGTCCCTCGGCCCCAGCTGCTCTCTCGTCTCCTGCTCTGTTTACAGCTGTTCCAGATGTGCAGCGTTTGGCAGCAGCCCAGGTGACACAAGAACACGGGATCCTGCCTCTGCCTCGCACGCACAGCAATGACTCACGGTGACCTTGCCCCGGCTTTGCTGGGAGGATGGACAGGGGTGAGGAGCTCCCCATGGTGCCAGGCTGGTGACTCCCGGAGTTGGCAGGGGCTCAGAGACAGGATCCTGTGCTCCTGCCTCCCTATGCCAGCGAGAAGGGTGCAGCGGTGCTGGGGACCTGCTTTCTGCAAGGAGCTGGAGCTCTGAGCCCCAGCCCTTGTCTGTCGGTGCAGACTGTACCCGTCCCCTGCAGCATCCTCACCGGGCTGCTCAGCCGCCCCCCGCAGCATCTGCCCCACATCCGTTGCGTGCGGGGTCCGTGCCCACACGCCCGTGCCGCTCCATGGGGGTATGAAGTCATCGGGGGTTCCCATGGTGACAGACTGAGCCTCCCGGGCCGGGCGGGCGCTGCCTCCTCTTTGTGCTGCTCTCTGGAGCTGGGCGCCCTGCCAGGGCGCCGGGAGCAGCGGTTCTGCCTCGCCAGGAGAGCCCTGGGGACGCGCCTGGTCCTGTGAACAGCACCGAGCCCTCCGGAGCGCGGTCCCCGGCACCCACCACAGCGAGGGGTGCTCCTCCTGCAGCCCCCAGCTCCTCACCGCCCCAGCAGCCCCTCATCCTTCCCGTGGTGTGCGGAACCTGCGGCTGCTGGGGCCCCGGCGCTGCTCGCTGGTGTATGGGAAGGCACAACGGGGTCCTGCGGGCAGAGCAGCGGGTGCCAGTTCTTCCAGATTGGATATTAGGAACAATTCTTGATGGAAAGGGCTCACAAGTGCAGGAGCAGGACTGCGGTGGAGTCACCATCCGTGGAGGGATTTAAAGGACATGTAGATGTAGCACTGAGGGGCATGGTTTAGTGCTGGAATTGGCAGCGCTGGGGAATGGTTGTACTCCATGATCTTAAGGGTCTTTTCCACAACGAACGCTTCCATGGTTCTACGCCCCACACTTCCCTACCAGCCCCAGGACTCCCACAAGCTCCTTCCCGGCGGCCGCACCGCAGCCGCCGCTGTCCCGCGGCGCGCCCCCCGCTCCGCGCCCCCGCCTGGCGCCGGCTCTGCCGGGTCCCGTCCCCTCCCGCGGTGCCGCTCCCCGTGCGCAAGGAGCAGCCGAGCCCATGGAGCGGGAGGGGGGCTCTGCCCCGAGCCCCGCGGGGTTCACAGCGAGCCCCGGGTTTAGGGCGTGCGGGTGCGGGCTGTGAAACACGGAGCAGGGGCGGGGGGAAGCATTGAGCAACCCCCGCCTCCCGCCGCCAGAGCCGCGTCCCGAGCCTGCTCCCGCTTCCCCACTGTGACATCCCGGGAAAGGGGAGCGGGCAGGCGGCGGCTGTTCCCTGGCACAGCCAGGGGCTGTGGGGCCTGGGTTTGGGGAGCTGGGGGGGGCAGACTCCTCCCGAGCACCCCGGAACGGGTCCCTGCCGCCGGCGGCTGCTGCGCTGGGGCCGGCAGCACCCATGGCCCCGCGGCAGGAGGGCTGGTGCACCCGCCGTCAGTGACTCCTTGTTCCCATCCCTTGGGAAGGCAAAGATCATCCACAGCGAGCAACAGAGCAGCAGCAGCAGCCCAGAGCAGTGCTTCAGCATGTCCTCACTCTGTCCTTTGCGGTTGGGATAGGGGCCCCTGAGGGATGGCTCCTTCATTCCTCTTGGCAACGCTCCTCCCCTGGGAAAACAGCTGCCCTGAGCCGCTGCAATAGCCTGGGAGGCAGCTGGAGGGAGAGACAAATACTCCCGTCCCCACAGAGCTGCACGAACCCCCCGTGAGGAGCAGCTTCTTGTGGCACAGCCAGTGGCATCCTGGAAACAGCTCCAGCTTCCCAGGCCCGAGCACTGCCAGCCCTTCCTCCTGCTGCCAGTGCCCATAGTGTCCGTGGGGCAGCCAGCCCGGCTGGGAGCCCCCTCCCAGCCCTGGGAGGGGAGATATCTCAGTGTCAGGCAGCTGCTGTACCTTTCCCATCTCCCCCTGCACTGGGGCTGGGCAGGAGGGATGAGCAGCAATGGGCTTCAGAGGTGCTGCAAGGTTTGGGAGCTGCTGGGCAGCTTGTTCCCATGTGTGACCAGAGCTGCTGTGCTGCAGGCAAGTGCCCCAGCTCTGCGGGTTGGGCTCCATGTGCTGGGCATATCCCGATGCTCGGCATCTCCCTGCTCAGCCTGATGTGAAGCAGGAAGCGGTGGCACCATCCTGCGCATGGTGCTGGTGAGTGCTCCCCTGAGGTCCTCAGGAGCAGTACTGGACTCCTGCCTTCCCTCCCATCCCCTGGGAGCTTTGCTGTGTCTGGTCCCTGCATTCCCACCTTTTCCTGCATCTTCATCCTCAGGGACAAGCTGGGCTTATTTTACAAAGCCTAGTCCCTCCTGTGTGTGAGAGCAAAGGCGAGCAGCTTGTGCCTCCATCACTGGAGAATGAAAAACCTGGGTGGTCAGTGCAGATGGAGTGCATCACCTCAGTCCCTGCCTGCACCCTGCCTGCTCCAGGTCCCTGGTAGCCCCAGGCACTGTGCAGCTTCTCTGGGCACCCCAGCGTTGTCCAAAGCTGATGGAGATGGCTAGTTAACTGGGGGCTCTGGAGCCCTATGCAGAGCTGCTAGCACCTCATCCTACTGCCGTTGTCCTCACCATCACCCTCCCTTTATGGCTTCGTGCTGTTGCAAAGTGTCACCATCACTGCTCAGTGCCTGGCTTCCTTCTCCCTTGCTGTCCCTGAGAACCAGCCCAGTCCCTGTGTCAGGCTGACCAGGGCTGCCATCTCCTGCCTGGCCCAGCCAAGGAGTGTCACCATTCCCTCTGGAGCCCTGTCCACATGGACAGCAGGGCCTGGCTGCAGTCCAGTGCAGCTTTGTGGAATGCTGGTGTGTGGCCCTGCTGGCAGCAGCCTCCAGACACAACAGTTTATGGGCAGGCAAAGCTTCCCATCCCTCTGCAGAGGCTTGGGGGGAGCCCTGAGGGATCAGGGACCACTTGTCCCCATCACTGCCCACCAGATCCTCTGTGGTTCCTGCAGCCAGGAGCCTAGTGCCATGGGGCAGAGGGTGGCTCACCGGGTATGGCTTCCCTCTGGTGTGACACTGCTTCCTTCTGCAGTGATGTGGCTTTGGGCCGCAGCAGGATGGGGGGTGCCACAGGAGGTCCCCTCTGGTGCTGAGGAGCCTCCAGGGGGGCTGGCATGGCCATCTCCCACCCCAAGCCCTCGGGGCAGGTCAGCAGGAGGTAAGGAGTGACCAGCTCCCCTCCCTGGCCCATTTTGTGGCTCCTGGGCTTGCTGGGGAGCCCCATGGGGTGGCACACAGGTCCCTGAGGCCGCACCATGAGCATGATGCTGACCCCCCCCGGTGCTCTCCCGGAGCCAGGCGGTGATGGCGGTGGGATCCCGGGGTGCCGTGATTGGGAGCTGGCGGTGCCTGGTGCTGGGAGACATTCCTGGAGCGTGTCCCAACCGGCCCCGCGGCAGGCAAGGTTCCTCTTGGCTCCGGCCGCTCCTCCTTCCCTCGCCCTCCGCGGCGCCAGCCCCGTTGCGCCCGGAGCCCCCGATGTGGAAGGGCCCGGGGAGGGGGCAGGTCCCCTCCAGCAGCCCTGGAGCTGCCCCGCGCATCCCGCCGGCCGGGGATGCCCAGGCTGGGCCGGGGCAGGGAGCGCTGCCGGACACTGCGGGGCTGTGACATCAAAATTCTGTGCGGGCTGCGCCGAATCCCGGCCCGTGCCCGGTGCATTGGCTGCGGGATGTGGGGCACAGGATGGGACCCACGGCACCGCGGCTGCACTCGCGTCTTGCAGCGCCGCGTCTCATCGTGACTCACCTTTCCTGCCACCCAACACAGCTGAAACCTCACCTGAGGGCGCAGAAAATGGGTTTTCCTCTTGTTTCCTACCGCAGCTGCTCACCTGGCAACGCAGGGCAGGGAGAGGCTCAGCCCCAGGCTTCCTCCGTGCCAATTCTCCGACGGCGGGGCTCGGGAAAGGGCCGATGGCTTTCTGGGATGTTCCTGGAGGGATCGGCTGCTGCAGCACCCAGTGAATCACTCACACCTGGAGCTCTCCCGCTGCCGAGGCTCTCCCCGTGTGCCGGCGGCCACGGATTCCTTCCCTGCCCTGGTATGCGCAGAGAGCCGGGAATCACCGCATGAGGGAGGCACCTTGGTGTTGGGGACCCAGCCCCTGCGTGACCCTCTCCAGTGCCAGTGGAAGGGCGATGCCGCTGGCACAATGATCAGGATGCTCCTGTGATGAACCATGGGCAGGCAGAGCCCGTGGCACGGCTGCAGAGTGTCACTGCTCGGTGCCTCCGTGCCAGCGGTGGTGCTGGCCTCAGCATTGCCCCGTCACAGCCCAGTGACCCCCGGCTGCCCCTGCCCTGCCGCAGGCACCACGCCGTGGGGCTGCTCCGCCAGCTCCGGGCCCGGGCCAGCACAGCGCCATGGCAGGCCCCGCAGCCCCCCTGTAACGCAGCCCCTTGTCTAACTGGGACATCCTGCCCTTGCTAAGCGAGCGCCGAAGGGAGCAGGGCTCGGGGATGGTCCTGGCCTGCGGATGCCGGATCCCTGGAGCTGGGGAAGGAGGGGAAAACCCGTGGCCACGGTGAACTTTGGAGCCACCGGCCAGGTTTGGGGGCCGGGGCAGGGGCTTAACGAGAGAAAGGCTAAGGAAGAGGAGGGGATGCGCTGCCTGCTGCGCCTTTAAGAAGAGCGGGGGCATCGCCGCCCCTCCCTTGCCTGGGAACTGTGTGTGCCTGGGAAAGTTGCCTGCAGCCGGCCCTGGAGCATCTTTGCTCGGTGGCAGGTGGCCCTGCCCCGGGTCCCCATCCCTGCGGTGGCCCCGGGAACCCCACTGCCGCTCCGCCCGCAGGAAGATGCCCCCGGAGCTGCCCGTTGCCACGCCGGGAGCCGAGGGGAGCCAGGCGGGCGCAGGTACGCGGGGCGCTGGGGATGTGGCTGACCAAGGGGCCAGGGGGAGGTGGCACATGGGGCACATACTGGGGCCATGAAGCAGGGTCAGCCCCGCGGGAGCACAGGCACCAACAGTAGGACGGGGTGCAGGTGATTCACCCCAAGGAGCGCTGTGGTCCCAGGGGGTGTCCTGGGGGTGAGGGGCACCCTGAGGGTCAGGGGTGCACCCCGGGCAGAGGAGGAGCCCTGGGGAACAGTGCCTCCAGTCGCTGGGTGGCCAGAGGGAGGCCAGGGCAGAGCAGGTCCCTGCCCACCTCGTCGGGCATCCTCCTGCCCAGTGCAGTCACACCACCGGCGGCTTCCCAGCGCGCTCCTTGGCTCTGGGGTGGGTCTTGGCCACCGGTCTACGCTGGTGGCTGCCGGGAGGGCATTCGGAGCGGGGCAGGAGGATGCTGCTGCTGGCTCGGGGGCAGTCCCTGTACTTCAGCCATGGGTGCTGGGGTCCCACGAGCTGTGGGTGCAGGAGAGGTCCTAGCCAGGGCCCGGCCAGCCTGCAGGCTCATGGGAACTGTGCCCGTGTGGGGAGCAGCCCGCCTCCACCACCACTGGCCTTCCCAGGGCTGGTGCTTGGAGCCAGGTTCTGATCCGGAGTGGGCTTGGGGCTCGGGTCCCCACAGCAGCTCCATCCCGTTCTGCCCAGGGCCAGGCGGTGCCCCAAGGTCCCGGGAGCACGTTTACATTGCCCTGAGATAGGCGGAGATGCGCGGCCGGCTCCCGGCTGGCAGATCCCAGAGTTCTTGGGACATGGAGGATGGAGATGCGGGAGGGAAAACTGCCTTGAGCCCCAGCACAATCCCCGAGCCCAGCAGAAACCGCTCCGGGGTCCAGCCCCCCCGCCCCCCCGCTTCACCCCCCCCTCGCAGCCCCCAGCAGGGCCGGCACTTTGGGGGATCAGCTCGGTGGGGTGGGGAAAGCCCTTCCTGGGGGGCCGGGCTGGGCGGGGGCCGCGACGCTCCCGCTTCCCCCACCCCCCCCCCGGCACCGCGCTCCGGGCCGCCCTCGATAAAGGGGCGGGAGCACCGGGGGCCGGTACGCGCCGGGACCGCCTGCGCCCGGCTCGGTACGGCTCGGAGCGGCGCGGCTCGGAGCGGTGCAGCCCCGCGGTGGGTGAGTGCGTGCGGCCGCGGGGGTCCCGCCGCAGGCGAGGCAGGGGGGTGCTGCGGGGCAGGACCGGACCGACCCCCCCGGGGGCTCTCGTCCGCCCTCCCGCGCCGGGCGCTCTCCTCCCCGGTGCGACCGGGCCGCGCTGTTCTGGGCTGAGACCCAGCGTGGCCATCGCAGTGGTGTCAGGCCGGGTGTCCCCCCGCGGCTGCTCTCGCCCACCCGGGCTGCTCTGGAGCACCCCGTGGCAGGGCTGGGGGCTGCGGGGAGCAGCTGCCGGGGCCGGGGCGGGCAGGCAAGGAGCTGGGAGCAGGCAGGGAACAGGCAGGAGGCAGGGAGCGGGAAGGGCTTGTGGAGGCAGAGCCCGCGCACACCCTGGGCACGGCTCCCTGAGGCACTGGGTAGAGAACGGAGCGTGGGCCCCCCGCACGCTGCCGTCGGGGCTCCCTCCTGGGCAGGGACAGGCAGTGGCTGCCCACAGGGCACTGGCACCTCCCGGCCTGGTGTGTGGCACTGGGTGCTGTCGGCTGCCCCTCCAGCATGGGGACAGATGTGTGGTGACATGGCCAGGCATGGTCCTGCTGCCCTGGCACAAAGTGGGGCCTCTCCGTGGTACATGGGGTACCAGCAGTGGCACCTTGTCCTCCTGAGGCTGCCACTTGTCCTGGTACAATCTGGTACTGGTGCCTCTCTGGTCCCACTCTGCTGTCACCGGTGTCCCCGGGGCGTGGGGCTGACATGCGGCAATGGTGACATCCTCCTCTCCTGCAGGCTCCCACGATGAGCAGCCGGCTCCTGCTCCTCACCGTGCTCCCTGTGCTCCTGGGCCCGCCAGTTGCTGCTGTGCAGAAGAGGAGCCAAGGTGGGTGCTGAGCATCGAGTGCACACGGTGGGCAAGGGGCCACGGTGCCAGCCTGTGCCCTGAGCACTGTCACCATCCCGCAGTGGTGTGTGAGGAGGTGCTGGAGGCCGACATCGCCTTCCTGGTGGACGGCTCATCCAGCATCGGCAGGAACAACTTCCGCGCCATCCGCACGTTTATGGAGGAGCTGGTGGTGCCCTTCGTGCCGGTGGTGGGCGAGAGGGCCGTGCGCTTCGCCGTGGCGCAGTACAGTGACGAGCCGCGGTGAGCCCGGGAAGGGACACGGGGGCAGCGGGTGGCGGGGACGGGAGCTGACGTATCCCCTGCTCCCCAGGGTGGAGTTCTCCTTCTCCCAGCACACCAACGGCACCAGTGTCCGGAGGGCCATCCAGCAGCTCAGCTACAAGGGCGGCAACACACGCACCGGTGCCGGCTTCCGCTACGTGGCTGACAACTTGTTTGGTCCCACACAGCTCCGGCCCGGGGTCCCCCAGGTACGGGCATGGCTGTGGCCCTGGGAGCACCCAGGGAGCAACACAGCAGGTCTGTGGGCCCTGGGCTGGGGCTTATGGCTCAGCCCTGGCCCCGCAGATCTGCATCCTCATCACGGATGGCAAGTCCCAGGATGATGCTGAGGGGCCAGCAGCGAAGCTGAAGAGCCAGGGCATCAAGGTCTTTGCTGTTGGTGAGTGAGGCTTTGGCACTGGACAAGAGGGTCTGCTGCTGGGTTCAGGGTTCCTGCCCTCACCCATCATCTCCATCCCTGCCAGGAGTCAAGAATGCCGACCACAAGGAGCTGAGCCGTGTTGCCTCAACGCCCACCGATGCTTTCTTCTTCTACATTGGCGACTTCAAGCTGCTGGGGACGCTGGTGCCGCTGATGACGCGCAGGGTGTGCACGAGCGTTGGGGGTACCCTGCGCATGCTGGGTATGGACTTCTGTCCTCCTCCCTGGGTCCACCTTTAGCACCCATCCTCCCCAGAATACCTTCCTGGGCATCCTGCGCACTGAGCACATGGCTGTGCCGCCCTGGCAAGCTTTCCCTGCTGCCCCAC
Organism: Loriculus beryllinus; assembly: GCA_039877255.1. Taxonomy (NCBI): domain Eukaryota; kingdom Metazoa; phylum Chordata; class Aves; order Psittaciformes; family Psittacidae; genus Loriculus; species Loriculus beryllinus. Next base: position 2,477 of record JBCJKH010049962.1, on the reverse strand, counting down.
GCACCCTGGAGCTGACGGCCCCTGTGCTCCCCTGCAGACGGGACGAGTCACACCGGCCCCTCACACCTGGAGTTCTTGGAGCGGGGCCTTGACCAGCTGCGGATCCGTTGGACCGCGGCCAGCGGCCCTGTCACCGGCTACCGGGTGCAGCGTGTGCCGCTGACCGGGCTGGGCCAGCCGGTTGTGGCTGAGAGGCAGGAGGTGAGGGTCCCACCCGCACACCTGGGGTCCCCTGCAGCCCCACGCGTGGCCTGGGGACAGCGAAGGGTGACACTGTCCCTGCCCAGGTGAGCCTGGGGCCACGGGAGACCAGCACTGTGCTGCGGGGGCTGCGCGCGGGCACCGAGTACCTGGTCACTGTCACTGCCCAGTACGCCAACAGCGTCGGCGAGTCCGTGTCCGGCCGGGCGCGCACCCGTGAGTGTCCGTGACCATGGGATGGGGCCGCGGGCAGGGGCACACGGGGCTGGGGCTCACCCCTGCCTCTGCATCGTCCCCAGAGAGCCAGGCTGGCTCCGTGCTGGATTTCCATGTGGTGGAGACTGGACCAACGTTCCTGCGGCTGGCCTGGCAGCCCAGCCCCGAGCCCCCACAGGGCTACAGCCTCAGCTACGGTGTCCAAGGTGAGGGATGTGCAAGGGGAGGGATGTGCAAGGGGAGGGATGTGCAAGGGGAGGGATGTGCAAGGGGAGGGGATGTGCGAGGTGAGGGATGTGCAAGGGAAGGGAGTGGTCCCTACAAGGGAACGGTGCTGCCTGGATGCCTTTGCACTGCCTCATGTGCTGGGCTGGGTCGGGCATGGCAGGGTGCATGCATGAAGAGGTGCATGCATGGGGGTTGGTGTAGGGGTGCCTGGCCAGAGCACCGTGGCTGCTGGTGCCCGTGCTGCAGGGCACACGTGTGTACAGAGGCTCAGGTATGTGCTGGTGTGTGCGTGGCCGCCGGTGCCACGCAGCGCGTGCCCGGCGCAGGCCGGGGGTGCCGGCACACGCATGCAGGGGATGTCACCCCCATCCTGCCAGCCCCACTGCAGCTGCACACCTGCAGCCCCTCCCTGCCCCACGGCCCTCGGGGTGCCCCTGGCTGCGGTCCCAGCCTCTCCCCGGCTCCCCACCCCTGGCACCGCCTGGCACCCCCAGGGCAGGCTGCGGACACCCCTTCACTGCCGGCACGGGGCGCACCAGGCCCCTGCCCACCGCAGCCTCCCCACCAGGAGCAGCCCAGCGGCAGGAGAAGAGCCTGGGGGCCAGCGCGCAGTCGGCCACGCTCAGCAACCTGCACCCCGACACCGAGTACGTGGTGACGCTGCGGCCCCGCTCCGCGCAGCAGCACGCCCGCCCCAGCACCCTCACCGCAAGGACACGTAAGCACTGAGCCAGGTCCTGGGATCACAGTGGATGGGGATGGGTTCCCAGCACAGGGACACCCCTCCACTCACCATGCCCCATAGCGATGGGGCTGCCTGGCCCATTGCTGTCTGGGGGGGCGAATGGGGATGTGTGTGTACATGACTACAAGGTGATGGTGATGCTCTGTGCCCCAGAAGGTGCTCCCAGGGAGCACTCCCGAGCCCCTTCGCCCCCTCCTGGAAGTGTTTTCACTGGAGGTTCCCCCCCGTGATGTAAAAATGTCAGCTGGAAAGGTTCAGGTTTTGTGAATTTGAGGTCCCTTCCAACCCTTGGGATTCTGTGAATTCGAGCACTGGCTCTGCAGGAGGAAACCGTGGTTGCCGCAGTGAGGAGGGTGGCAGCAGCAGCGCCAGGCAGACGCGGGGGGCGAGCCCCCGGGATAACACCTCTGCAAGCCTCACAACTGGCAAACCAATTCCTCGGCTGCCCCAGGCTGCTTTAACCAGCAGAAAGTATTTAAGGCATTAGGAGGAAGGTGTTGGAGCTCCAGTTCTCTGGAGCCAGGCTGCTTTGAAGAAGCCACCCAGGCGCAGGCTGCCCTGATTGACCCGGGTACAGAGCAGCATCCACGGGCAGAGGACAGCGGGGTTCCCATCCCTGGAGCAGCCGGGTTTCTTGGTGCTTCCCACTGTTCCCTGCCCCACTGTCCCATGGGGAACCCCACGGGCTCCTCTCACCGCAGGGCGCCCGGTGGCTGTGCAGCACTTGGTTGTTCACAATGTGTCAGCACAGAGCATGCTGCTGGCCTGGCAGCCCGTCAGTGGGGTCACCGGCTACCGGCTCTCCTGGGCCACCCTCACAGGTAGGTGCCCATCCCTTGTGCTCGTTATGCTGGTGGCCGCAGGAAAGGGGACACGAAGGGGCAGTGGCACTCCAAGGGACGGCTGTGCCGGCTCCTGCAGGGCAGGACAGACACAGGGTGGACCTGGATGCTGGGCGGACGTCGCACGCACTGGGGGGGCTGCAGCCCAACACTGACTACGTGGTGGCCGTGGCCCCGCTCTTCGGGCAGCTGGAGGGACCGGCAGCCACCATGCGGCAGAGGACGGGTAGGTGCTGGATATGGGG